>VZTZ01020163.1:22169-33454 GCA_013400955.1 Drymodes brunneopygia | reverse complement strand
TATTTATATAACTTTAGACTAATGTGCAGGTATTTTAGAGAGCCTGTGACAGATGCTTGGCCAGTGGCTGTTCAATAATGAGTATTTACAGCTCCAGAAAACTTGACAGCCTCCTCTAAAATAAGAAATATATATATATACTTAAGGCCTTTTTTATACTGCTCTGTGGGTCAGAAGGTGGATTATTCTGGACTTGGGAACTTGGCCTCTGATTTTTATTTCTTTAAAGTGAAATGTGAGCAGATGAGTAACAGATCTGTAGGTACAGACACCTCAGCAATGCTGAATCTTAGAAAACACTGTAAATACTGAAGGTTTCTGTGCAGGTGATGAACTCCCCTTGCTCTCTCATTCATACCAAGAGCTGTTGAATTTTGGCTGTATTTTGAGCACCAGGAGATGTGTTATTGCAGTATCAGATATCCAGGTGACTCCTGCAATCTGTCATGAACAGGATGGAATGTGCAGCAGATCAACAAGCACGGGGCAGGAATTATCCCAGGTGGAGTTGTTTTGCAGTGACACCTTATCCAAACTTTCCACCATGCACTATCACAACCAGTTCTTCCATCCCTGTTAAAGTCAGAGGGTTTGGTTCTGGTTTGCAATCCATCAAATGGAAAAGCTGCCAGGGCTGAGCTCTGCTCTCCCACGTATCAATTATGCCCCAAGTCAGGCAGGATGTAATTAGTGCATCAATCTTGGGATCGGCGTTGGGAGACAAACAAGCTTTAATGGAGAGATAGTGAAAAATGACACATCAACACCCATGGCCAAACTCATCTCTGCCTTAACTGGGGGATTCATCTCGTGCCAGGCAGGAGGAGCTCAGGTGGAGTCACTCTGCTTGGAGCCAGTGTCACCCAGTTACCCAACTGGTCTGGTCCCTGCAGCCCTGGCAGCACAGGAGCCCTGGCAGGGACCCTGTCCTGCCCCAGAGCGGCCCCTGCAGCAGCTGCTGCCACACTTGTGCCACGATGGGAAGGCTGGGAGTGCTCTGGGGCAGGAATTCATTTGGTCCTGGTGCTGTTTCAGCCTGCAGCTGCCCCCAAAGCACGGCTGGAGAGCGGATTTGAGCTGGGATCTGCCCCGCTGGGTTACTCACCCGCTGTGAGTGGTTGGAGGCCGTGCTGGCCATGCTGTCACAGCTGCCAGAGTTGCAGCCAGCCATCCCCAGCTCCTTCCTGGGCATCGCCCGGGCTGCCCTGGTGCCTGGCACGGGGGGAATGTCCCAGCTGCAGCAGGAGAAAGGAGAAGCATTAAGGTTTGAGATTCCCCCGGGGGTGGCTCAAGCACGCTGGGAGGGAGGACAGGCAGGTTCTGAAGCTGCAGGATGGGGGAATTGTGCTCCGTCTGAGGCTGCTGTCTCCAGGAGAAGGCACAGCTGGGCTGTTTAAAAGCATCCTTGAAGTTTTCCTCAAAATAATTGGAAATAGGGTCATCTCTGCACAGCCAGCTCAGGTTGGTGGCTCTCTGATCACCTCGGAGGGGCGGATAAGGCAAAAGGAAAAGCTGTAAGCCCAGCTCAGCCTCAGAGAGGCCCAGAAATCCCAGCACCAGCCCCAGCCCCGGCTCATGGGACCTCTCTCCTCTGCCACACCCTGTGCCAGCCCTGCAGCTTGAACTCGTGAAAGTGCTGGCTCCAAATGCTGCCGGTCACTCCCATCCTCGCTCGGGCAGGAGCTTCCTCTGCCGCCCTTCCTCGGGGGCCCTGGGGAGGTGTCCCCAGGGAGGTGTCCCCAGGGAGGTGCCCCCAGGAGGTGCCCCCGGGCCTTTGGGACACGCCTGGGTGTGTTTGGGCACAGGCTGGCACAGCCTGTGGGGAGCAGGGCAGGCTGGGGCTGTGCCCAGGGGGGTTCAGGCTGGGGCTGTGCCCAGGGGGGTTCAGGCAGTCCCCCAACGTCCCCTCTGCTCACAGCAGTGTCCCCCTGATGCCACCCAGACCCCCATCACCAGTGGCACCCCAGAGTGGCAGCACCTGCCTGACGAACAGCCTGAATTTGGGTTCCCACACCAGGACAGGGTCCCAGGGGCAGAGGGGACAGAGGGGACAGAGGGCACAGTTATCCCTGCCCAGAGCTCTGCTGCCTGCAGAGAGGCTGAGCACCCATGGGAAGTGTCATTACTGATGGGTGCCAAGCACCGAGCTCCCAAAATTCCCTGGCACCTCCAATCAGTCTCTTCCACCCCATTCCTGGGGAGGGAACTGGGCTGTGGAGGAGAGAGGGAACAGCAAAACAAACAGCAGCACCCCCTCCAAGACACATGGACCCACGCGGGAGGATTTGCTCCTGGGGACACAGAGGAGCCCTTTGTGCTGTAACCTGCAGGCAGGAACACTCTGCTGCTTTTTTTTTGGTTTTTTTTCTTGTAGCAGGATCAGGGAATTAGATCCAGCGATAAGTGAGCAGAACTGACTGCTTGTTCAGAGTGTTAGACCCTGAAAGAATTCCTTTGTAATTGGAATACACCGCAAAAATCAGATTTCAACACCCACGCCCTGACAGATCTAATCCTTCCATGCAGGAGGAGTTTAATATTTCAGTCTCAGCTTTGCATTATTTACTGCTTAAGTGACGTTGCACTAAGTGGTGGCTTTGGAACAGCAGCTCCCTGGATTCTTTGAATTCAGATCACTTCAGGGATTTGAGCTGTCAGGAAGCAGAGCTGAACTTGGGGGACTTTAGGCCTCTGCAGGGTTTTACCGTGCACTGGAACATCCACAATGTGAAATTTAGATTTCTATCCAAACTAGAGATAGAGATTTATAGATTTGTATCTGCTCCCAAGTAGCAGGAGGCTTGACCGTGGTTGTTGTGCTGCTCCTGGCTGCCCCCCTCCCAAATTTGGGAGAGCAAAACCCTCCTGGGGAAGTGAAAGCCTTGAGTGTGGAGCTCGTTGGGGGCCAGCAGGGAAGAATTTTCTCCATGAGGATCCCCTACCATAACCAGGCCATTAAAGAAATAATTCTCTGCCATTCAAAGAGCATTTGCAGGGAGCCAAAGCAGCTGCCAAGGCTTTGGCACCCAGCGAGCCCCCGCTCACGGGAGGCAAAGTTCAGCCCGAGCCCGCTGGGCGCTGCGGGGCAGCCCCACCGAAACAAGAGCTTCCTTTTCCTGCCCATGAGCTCTCTGATGAGATTACGGCTCCAGCACGCTCATCCAGCTCGGGAAAGGGGAAAAAGTCAGTGTTGAAACCCCCCAGTTTTAATGATTCAGAAAGATTTTAGTTCCTTCTTTGCTGTGAGTAACAGCCACAAGCTAAAAACGCCGCTGAGTGAGTTAAAAGACGCAGCACTCAAAAAGCTGCTTTAGAGCTGGGTTTCAGCTATAAAAAGGTGTAGATCTCTTCCCCCACTGGAAACAGTTTTGGAAAAAGCTATTTTTTTACCGAAATCCAAAGGCCAGGTCCCTCAGCTCTTGTGGCCGTTGCCATAACTGTCCTTTAAAAGCCCATGAAGCCATCAAAGAGGTGCCGGGTAGCAATTAATGCTAATTGCTTTAGAGAAGAGGCTACTTTCTTCCAGCCAGCACCACTCCAAGCTCTTAAAACACCTCGGTTTAAAACACCTCGGTTTTACGGTCTGGGGCAGAGCGGCCAGACCCCTCCTGCTTGGGAAGGGGCTCTGTCCTGCCCAGCCCCGAATAAACCCAAATCAAACCCCTCTTTGAGGGCACCGTCCCAGCTGTGAGCAGCCCCGGGGATGGGTCCCAGCTCAGGGGGAGAGGGATCGGGGACAGATCTGCATTTCCTCCTGTCAGAACAGGCAAATGAAGCGCCCCAGCAGCTGCCTGAGCTGTTTGCTGTGCTGGGCACAGGCTTCCCCAGCCTTCCTCCCACCACCACCACCTTCAAACCACCTGGTCGAGCTTCTTTCCAGCACATTTCACCCTCCCAAAGCAGAGCCCTGCAGGCACCCAGAGCCCCCCAGCCCCTCACCCGCAGCCCATCCAGCAGGGAAAGCACAGAAAGCAGAGGACAAGCAGGAACAGAAATTATTGTTATTAAACCAGAAATGATTGTTAATCCGTTTTGTTGTTTTACCAGGCCGTCCGTCGGTCCGTGCTGCCCAATTCCTTGTCCCGGCCGTGCCTATCCCAGGACTTCTTTGCTTTTCTGGGCTAACCAAACACAGCCGGGTTACACATTAACCCCGCTCCCGCTGCAGATAAGGCTGCGCTGGCCAGGCGGGCGCTCGGCAGGTACGTCCTGACAGGTGATCGATCCCTGGCCTCTCACCTGCAGCCAGGGCGAGTGAAATTCATCCCGCAGCCCCGCGAGGCGCTTTTCCTGCCGTTCCCAGAGTTTTTAGAGCCCCTAAAGCCCGTCCGTGCCGTGCCCCAGAGCGCAGCGCTGGGTGTGAGCTGGCAGTGCCCGGCAGCTCCGCTCGGTGCCACCCAGCTCCTTCACTTCCCTGCTGTCCCCTGCTGTCCTGGGCACGGCTTTGGCCGCAGACTCCTTAATCCGACATCCTGTTCTGCCGCATAGCTGCGAGCTGACAGCGGAGCGCCGAGCTGAGCCCTGACCCGAGCCCTGCGCACAGTAATTACATCCCCGGCTGGGCGTTCGCAGCCAGGAGCGCGTCACCCACAGCAGGTTTGGGCTCCCGGCTGCTCTGGGCAGGGATGCCGCAGCTCGGGCTGGGAGCTGCTTCCTGCTCGGCTCTGCAAACGCAGCCTGGGCTGGGACAGGCAGGGACTTGCATCTCACCACAGCTTCCCAGAGGCCAAATGTTTGCTGGCTGCGAAGGAAGGAGGTTGTGAAGGCAGGCACGAAGTGTTTTGGGAGGGAAACATCAGCACGGATTTATTTACGGGGTGCCTAGGTCTGCGCAGCTCCGAGGCTCCTTCTGCCTGTCCCGACCTGCGGCTGCTTTTGCCCCACTTGGCACCGTTCCCTGTGGGCTCCAAAACCCTCTGCCAGCTCCTTCCCAGGGCTGGGCACTCCTTCCCCAGGCAGCCTGAGCTCAGTTCCTGCAGCTCTGGTGAAAGCTGAAGCCCCCCAAGATGCCCATCACACTCATCTTCACACTGACACTTTCACAAGAGCTCTGCTGGGTTTTCTCCAGCAGCTTCTCCTGCTCTGAGCCCCTGGGTGCCACCTCTGCTGCCTCCTCCAAAGAGGGGCCTGGATGTCCCCACCCTGTGCAGGGTGACACCGACTCCAGCCCGGGGGGTGCTGCAGGGGCAGGCAGAGAACAGCAGAGCCTCCTAATTTCTCTGACTTCAGACTTTTTTATTAAAATCAGAGCTTTTCCAGCTGATAAACAATGCTCTGGCCATTCCCCACACACAGCACGGACTTGTACCTGCCTGACAAGGTGCTGCTCACTGAAAATCCACAAACACCCTGCAGGAAATTTCCAGGGCTGTGCTGACACAGCTGCCGGGTTCATTCACATTTCCACGCTCCAATGATTTTTTTAATTTTTTTTTTTCTTTAATTTGTATTTTTAGCAAAAGGCTGTGTTGCCACACACGTCCCCTGCTCCGCAGAACAGGGAAGTGGAAACATCAGCTAATTAAAGGCACGGGAAGGAGGAGGGGAAGCAGATGAGCCGGGAAGCACCGAGGCTCCCACCGGCAATGCCGAGCCCAGGGTGTGCTGTTCCAGCAGGGAATGTGCTGGAGAGAAAATCAACAAAGCAGAGGCTGCTGACAGCCCCAGCCAGCCCCAGCCCCAGCCCCAGCCAGCCCCAGTCCCAGCCCCAGCCCTGCTGCTCTCCCACACAGGCCGGCAGCAGGTGAGGGGTGGGGAGGCAGCACATGGTGACAGCCAGGCATTGAGAGCGCCAGCGCTTTGGGAATTGTGCTGGATGATAGCACTTCAAACAGCTTAAATGTGAAATTAATGAATGAAGCGGGTTTGATTTTAATTAATTCATTCATTTTAAGTGGAAGCTGTAGAGCCATGCGGGTTTTGTTGGGTTGTGCCCAGTGCTGAGGCTGCTCTGAGAGAGGGAGGGAATCCAAGCTGGGGTTATTTTGTTCTTGCACTGCCAGCAGGGTGAGTGAGCTCCAGCACGGGGCAGGGGTGTCCTGGCAGCACCAGGGCTCCAGCCTGGGCAGTCAAACAGGCAGAGCCAGCTGCCTGCAGCCCCGTGTGGGTCAGGAAAGTGTCACGATCCACACGGAGAAACCTTGAGCTCCTCTGAATCAGGAGCCCAGAAAGAACCTGTTCTTTCTCCACATTCCTCTCCCTGCAACAAATATAAATAGCTCAGACCCAAAATAAGGTGTGATTTCACGTAGATGGCATGAAGGATATGCCAGGAGTCAAATGATGCAGAGAAAAACTTGCCAGTGCCCTGGAAGGACTTTGGCAGCCTCGGAGCCCTGCTGAGCCTCACCCTGTTCCTAAACACGAGGGCACGAGTGACTCAGGGCTGGCCCTGCAGGAGGAGCATCCACACGGCGTCACTGATAAGATTCCTGTCAGGGTAAGGACGTTTCTCTGACTCTGTGGGACTCTCGGCCACTTCCCTTGGCCCAAATTGCAGGCACAGCCTGCGTGCTGGCAGATCAGGGATGGAAAACAGCACATCGATAATGAACGCACAGCACTCATTAAACCTTCCCGTGGCCAAGGAGCTCCATTTGTTATCTCTGTTCTACAGAGAGGAGCTGGAGGGAGGTGAGCTGTTTCCACAGCTTGGTTACCATTAACACCAGAAATGAGAAGGCAGCTCTCAAGGTTTAATGGTTTCCCAACATTTTCCTCAAGACTTTAATTAAAAATAATACACAGGGGCACTGCAATCTGGATTTTAAGCCCTCTATTGTATTCCTGTTTCAGGAAGCATCTGGTGCTCAGACAGCTGAGACAGCAGGGGTGATTTCACCCCATTTGAAGGGATTTTATTCAGAGCAAACCCGGTGGCAGTTTCAGAGCTGGGTGCAAGGTTGGATTTAAAGAGGCAGGCAGACATTTAATTGCATGGCAGCTGTAATTTCCAAAACAGCAAGCTGACAACTTTCAGTTCCTCTTTGGGAAGAGTTGCCTTGGGAGGGAGAGGCTGCCAGGGCTGGCCCATGGGTGGGTTCTGCAGTGAAATCAGCCCCACACAGATGATTCAGCACTCGTGTGTGGGGCTCAGGGCTCAGAACTCTCCCAGCCCGGGGCAGGCAGCAGAGAACTCCTGCTCTCTCCTCCTTCAGCCCCGTCCCCTCCCAAGAGGAGAGGGACAAACAGACACTGAGGGATCAGAGAGCTTTCAGCCCCACAGGGGGCTGGCTGACCCAGAACAGATCCCAGTTCCAGACTGGGACATTCTCCAGGAGAGCAGGGTGGGTACAGGACACTGTCCCCAAACTGTCACATTGGCCCCTGCTGTGACTGTGCTGATTTTAGATCTGCCATGGAACAGGATGTTCCCTGTCTCAGTGCTCTCCCCAGAAACTGCTCTTTTGGTAGGAGTTTACCCAGAACTCAGGAATTAGGTTTGTCCTTCAGAAATCCCAGTTATTGCTGATATTCTCCCATCTATTGCATCCACGGAGTAGATCTGTGTCATACTGAACCCAAATATTTGTGAAGTCTACTTAATAATTTATACATTTCAGTGCATAAAGGATTCTGGAGGGATGTAAAACTCTTTCCAGCTGAGTGCTAATATCTCAGGTATGATATTTCACAGAATCCCAGAATGGTTTGGGCTGGAATGGACCTTGAAGCTCATCTCACCCCATTCTGATATTCAGGATTCACCCTACGACTAGAAGAATGCCATTTTTGGGACAATTCCCTGACTGTGTCATTAAGGCCAGGAAAATCTTGGTTAAAGAGTACTTAAAATCTCCCTTAATAATAATTTTTAAAAAGAAAAGGAGTTGTAATTTAAACCTATTCAGACTTTACGTTTTAAATAAAGTAGATACTTTTTGTTTGGGAAAGTTCAGGAAAATAAGGAGAAATTTTTCCCACAGTCAGTACCAAAGATGATTTGTTCTTTGCCAGCCTGTAATAGGATCACCTTTTACAACCACGAATTACAGGTAATTTTTTTTTTTAACCAAAGAGATTTTATTTTCTAGGCAACAAAAGAAAACATCCAAGCAGTGATAGTGACACATCTCCCTCCAACAGAACTGATTCTCTGTTAGATTCCCAATGCAAACATGATCTAGCAAAGCTCAACACTCTGGATTAAATAAAGCTCATTTTTCAAATACTGCAACTGAGAAATAACAAAAAAAAAAAAATGTTTTACACACTTTGAGAAATCCATCCAGGATACAAAGCTAAAATCTAAGGGTTGCTCCCCAAAGTCAAGGCAGACAATAAATATGGATCTTCCACTTTGTGTTTCAAAGCCACCCAAAGCCACCTGGTGCACCTCTCTGAGGTAGGTATTGTGTCCCTGTGGCAGATGGCAAAGGGGGAGGACCAGCTCCTTGTCCCAGGCAGGTCCCTGCTCCCCTGGGAAGGCTGGGAGCACCCCTGGGGCTCGACAGTCTCTTGGTCTCGTTCCTAGCCAGTGTTTCAGCTCAGGTACTTCTAGCACAGTGTAATCTTCAAGTTCCTTTGAACTGTCAGCTACTTCTGGAGGTTTTTAAGCATCAGCTTCTACAGGGCTGGGTTTAATGCTGGGTTTTGGGGGGGGGTTTATCTTCTTTTCCTAATGACAGGCTAAAAGCAGAGCGGGGTTTAACACTGGAAGCTAAAGTGGCTTTCTATAGGGAACTCCCACCAGTGCTAATGTGTGTTTTAATACTGAATTAAAACCAAACCTGGTCTGTAGTGCTCTGGGTGATTCTAGGCTGTTTAATTATTCATGCCTTCATTCAGCAAAGCACTTCTGTAATTATGTTTTCTTCTGTAGAACCCTCCTGTATTTCAAGATCCGACTGGGAGCTTCTGCTGAGAAGGTGAAATATGATTTTTGCAGGGAAGTGTTGGTGGTGTTGTTGTACCAGTTTGGGCAGGTGCCTCAGGGAACAGAGGCCCTGCAAACTGGATTTTGGGTTCCAGGTGGAAAGTGGGTTTATTTCTGCCTCAGTTCTTGCTCCCCAGTCTAAAAGTGCAAGGAAGGTCACTCAAAACAGTAACAGAAGAATGCCAGGCAAAGGGTATTTTAAAATTCAAGAAACGAGGATGTGTTGCAGGCATTTCAAAGAAAAAAATCAACAACATAAATCCCCTTCAGTAAAATGCACCTTTACAGCACCTTTTAAAAGCCCTCGAAGGCTGTCAAGCTTCACAACCCCACTGTGAGGTAAAATATTCCGATTAAACCAATTTCATCTTCCCTGATTCTGAGCAGTCCAAGGAGTGGGGCATTTCTCCCAGCTTATTTTATTGTGAATGTTCAGTTGCACCCTTCATTATCACAATGAAAGTCTCGCTGCTCCACAGTGACAAATCAAACACATTAAGGCAGAAAGCAGATGGAATTCTGAACCTCCCCTTCTGGCTCTGGCCTTCAGAGGGCAAAACTTTTTCACCAGCAGTAGTGTGAGAACTCAACCTTAAAGTGCTCATTTACAGTATTTGGAAACTGGAACAGCTTAGTAACACCACGGCCGTGATTGGCTCGACTCAAGTAAAATATTCAATGTATTTAACAGATGCAAATTAAGTCACTTCCCTAACTACTCCCTTCCCTCTTGCAGGAATTTCCAATGCTATTATGAAGAAGAATCCCAAGTATTCCAGGGAACATGCCTATGCTCTGATGCAGTGTAAACACCAGGGGGTTGAGAGTTATTTTCTCAAGCAACTAAAAACTACCTACGGAGGATTAATAGGTTTTATTCAACACTTATCCATCTACTCATTAATTTAAAAGGCTACCTTAAAGCTTAGAGGCCATTTTGCTTTCCCTAAGTTCTCTGCACACAAACTACACAGTCTATTCCTGATGGGTTAGGGCAGCTCAGAGATTCTCTTTCCACTACAAATTGTATTTTGATTTTGTACTTGATATTTCCATTACAAATCGTGCACCACACGAGCAGTTTCCCCTCTGAGAGCTGCTCCTGTGAGCAGAGCACAATTCTCAGTGTAAGTGATGCTGATATGTGTTTCCCAAAGCCTTGGATTAACGGAATTACCCTGAAAAGGTACATTCAGCACCTCAGGGGTGGGTTTTCCACCAGTGCTGGACAAGCCTGGTTGTGTCTGTCTGCTCAGATCACACACACTCACACACAGAAGGTGATGAAATCCAGCTGTGGCTGCCACTGCCCACCACCACCACCTGCCCACGAGCCATCCCTATTCCCAACCCCCTACTCCCAAACCTGTGCGTTGGCCACCATGAAGTTAATTCGCTTTTCAAGCTCTGTGAACGGAATTTTATGGTTACAAACAGCTTATCTGGGGACTCCAGAATCTGATCCCGGAGCGGTGAGGTAGTCGATGGCACCCTCCTCATGCTTAGCTGAGCTCACACCTCGCCGAAGTTGGTGTGTCCAGTCTCCCTGGCGTGCTCCCTGGCCTCCAGCTGCCCCGTCAGTCCCTTCTGGCACACCATGCAGCGCAGGGCAAAGTGATTCACATCCGTGAACTGCCTCTTCCTCCTGGCCTCATCCGCCAGCTCCAGGGCTTGCGCCAGCACCACGTCATCGCTGGTGGGGAAAATGGTCTGGGGGGGCAGGTCAGAGCCGGGCAGGCGGCGCTCCAGGGGGTCGTAGTGGATGCCATCGTAGATGAGCAGCACGCGCTTGCTGTAGCCCGCATCCTCCCCGAAGCGGTCGATGCGCACGGTCTGCGTGTCCACCACGCAGATCTCGCACTGGTAGAACTTGGACAGGATGGACACCTCGATGGCTCCCCCCCAGGTCTCCTCCCTGCGGATCCACTCGCAGTACTCCCGGTTGCTCTTGCCCAGCACGGCCTCGCTGTAGGACTCGGGGTCGCTGGCCACGATGTGGGCGATGAGGCCGCGCATCTCCGGGGCGCAGCCGGGGTCGTACACGCCGCCCTCCACCACGTAGGACACGCTGGTGAACAGGCACGAGTTGTCTGCTGGCACCACCCGCCTGGCCAGCACGGGCATGGCTTCCCTCACAGGCTGGGACATGGCTTTTTTGGCCACCACGGGCGAGTCGGGCTCGGGTTTGGACGTGTCCTCTTCCACGATGAGAGTGTCACCTGCCAGGCAGGAGGAGGGACGGGTGAGAAGGACAGAAAACACAACAACACGGCTGTGCTGTCATTGCTGAGGATCACAGAAGAGAATCGTGGGACCATGGAATGGTTTGGGGTCTCAATCACCATCCAGTCCCACGGGCAGGGACACTTCCCCCAAGCCCAGGCTGCTCCGAGCCCCGTCCAGCCCGGCC
>VZTZ01020163.1:0-10865 GCA_013400955.1 Drymodes brunneopygia | reverse complement strand
CAGGGTCCCTGTTCCTGCAGGGGAGCCAGCCAGTCTTGATTGGATTAGGGAAAAAAAACCTGACAAAAGAAACCCCAAAAGATAAAAATCCCCATAATCTAGCTGGAATTCTGGTGCCAGAGTCTGTCAGGATCAGGCTCCATGCAGGCAGGTTCCCATCAGTGGAACAGTGGGCTGCTGAGCAGGGTCTCTGTTCCTGCATGGAAATCATCCAGCCTGGATTGGATTAAGGAAAAAAAAAACCAACAAAAGAGACCCCAAAAGATAAAAATCCCCCCATCCAGCTGGAATTCTGGTGTCAGAGTCTGTCAGGATTAGGCTCCACGCAGGCAGGTCCNAAAAAAAAAAACAACCCCAAACCAAACTCAAACAGAACCACCTAAGCAAAACAAAAATCCCAAAGGGAAGTAAAACTGCTGGAAAAAACCCTTTCCAGTTGTGTCCAGGATGGATTAAGCTGTTCCCCAAGCTGGTGCAGGGCTGGGGAAGGCACAGCCCCGTGCGGGGACATTCAGGGCGGGGTGCTGCAGGTGTGTGGGACGTGGCTTTAAACTCTGGTTCCCCCTTTTCATTGCTGGTGATTCCCTCTGTGTGTGTGTGTGTGGGATCAGCACGGCCTCCCCAGCAGGCAGAGCCCTGTGAGGATGAGGAGGAACAGCTTCACCCCGCGGGCCAGCGCCGACAGCGTAAAGCGCCCGCGGCACCACAGCCTGGGCAGCAAACCCCTGCACCTGCTGGGGCCTCTCCCATCCCTGCAAGCTCGAGGGCCTCTCCCATCCCTGGAAACTCGAGGGTCTCTCCCATCCCTGGAAGCTGGAGAAGGGGCTGAGCAGCCACAGCTGGAAGTCACTGCCCAGGTGGTACCTTCCCTCTGCTCCCCGTCCCCACCAGCACCCTCTGAAATCCAGCCCGTTCCTCAGCAGGGTCCCTGTTCCTGCATGGGAACCAGCCAGCCCTGCTTGGATTAAGGAAAAAAAAAACAACCAAAAAACCCCCACAAAACCAACGCCAAAATGTAAAATTTCCCCCAATCCAACTGGGATTCTGGTGCCAGAGTCTGTCAGGATCAGGCTCCATGCAGGCAGGTTCCCATCAGTGGAACAGTGGGCTGTTGAGCAGGGTCCCTGTTCCTGCAGGGGAGCCAGCCAGTCTTGATTGGATTAGGGAAAAAAAACCTGACAAAAGAAACCCCAAAAGATAAAAATCCCCATAATCTAGCTGGAATTCTGGTGCCAGAGTCTGTCAGGATCAGGCTCCATGCAGGCAGGTTCCCATCAGTGGAACAGTGGGCTGCTGAGCAGGGTCTCTGTTCCTGCATGGAAATCATCCAGCCTGGATTGGATTAAGGAAAAAAAAAACCAACAAAAGAGACCCCAAAAGATAAAAATCCCCCCATCCAGCTGGAATTCTGGTGTCAGAGTCTGTCAGGATTAGGCTCCACGCAGGCAGGTCCCCATCAGGGTCCTGAGCAGGGTCTCTGTTCCTGCATGGGAACCATCCAGCCCTGATTGGATTAAGGAAAAAAAAACAACAAAAAACCCCACAAAACAAATCCCAAAAGATAAAATTCCCCCCAATCCAGCTGGAATTCTGGTGCCAGAGTTTTTCAGAATCAGTGCCACGGGGTTAATTCTGGATAGGATTTTGCTTCTGGGCTAAAACCTGACAGGAAAAGTCACAGACACCCTCTTTGTCCCGTTTTTTTTACTGCAGCCAAGTGATGTCCCTGCCTTCTGTCCCCTCCTGCTGCCACACAAACCTGCCCTGGGCTAACACAAAATTTTGGGGCTGCTTCACTCCTCCCCTCCTTTGCTTTGCTGCTTTTGCTATTTCAGTCTCCTTCAAGGTGCACTTCGAGCCCTGCTGTGCTTCTCTGTTTCCTTTGCAGCCTCCAGAGGGAAATTCTTGCCTCTGAGTGCCCCTGCAGGCAGCTTGGGTGTGCTCTCTTTGGGCTTAGTAAGTCGAATTTCTCTTGATTTGTGTTGCATGGAAACCACTCTGGGCAGAGCCAAACCCGTGGGGCAGCAGGGATCTCGTGCTGGATAAAACCTGAGATTAGGGGGGCTGAGCCTGCTGATCCAGGGGTTCCAACTGGGCTTGCTGGTGCTTGTGCTTGTGAAATAGGTGAAGCAGGTTGCATTGAGATAACAGGAATTTAGTTATTTTCGTGCTACAGAAAGCTGCAGATGACTACAGTAAGTTTGCTGAAAATTTATAAATGCTTTTGTCTCACAGCTTTGTAATATATATATTATTTGTAACAATATCTTGTGTAATATAAGAAAAACAGCATTTTCTTCTGGAGGTTTCATTCATTTTCTTTTTATTATTAGATGGTTTTTGTCTATAAAAATATTTTTTTAAAACATTTTTTAAATGTTTTTTTTTAAAACATTTTTTTAAATGAGAGTTTGGTGATGTTTACCCTGTACTGAGGCCTCCATATGAAAAGGGCTGTTAAAGGGACAGGATTGCATGTCAGAGATTCACTGCTGTGAAATCTGGCTGCAGCAGATTGTGTTGGAAGCCCAGCTTGCTCCATGCCTGGGTCAGGACAGGGGATGGCTCCAGGCTGGTGCTGAGCAGGGCAGGCTCCCAGGACAAGGTGTGGTGATGCTGCTGCTCTCAGGGATTTCCCAGGAATTATGGATCTATCACTGAATTTACTGCCTGAGCCTGTTCCTGGTGTCTGTTGGGCCCTGGGTGAGGCAGAGGAAGGAGTTTTCCCAAAGCTCCAAGTATTTATTGTGGTTTAAAAGCAAAATGGTCACTGTGATGGTTCTTGGGTGGTTCTGGCAGTGTGGTTTCCCATGGAGGAGGGAAATAAGAGTGTGAAACCCTGGGCCACCAACCTGAGCTTCTCCAGCACTCTGAGCCTGTGTGGGCTCAGGCTGAGAGGGGAAAAGCCTTCAGGGGGTTGGCAGGAGGTTAAAGGGTGATGTGAAGAGTGAATTGGGTGGAGGGGATGAAGGATGAAGGAAATCCTCAGGTGGTTCCTGCCATGGGGAGCAGCTCCTTGGGGCTGGAATTCACCTCTCAGAGAGCTGAGCTGAGCTGAGCTGAGCTGAGCTGTCTCCTGCTTTGCCCTGCCCTGAGTTCCTTGCTGTGACCTCTCCTGTTCCTCCTTTCCCTGCAGAGAATGGCCACTCTGGCAGTGTAGGGTTCCTGCTCCCACCTTGGATCCAGCTGGGAATTCCAGGGCCAGGAGGAGCTGGGACTGGAGCATCCCTGGAGCATCCCTGGAGCATCCCTGGAGAATCCCTGGAGAATCCCTGGAGCATCCCTGGAGCATCCCTGGAGCACCCCTGGAGAATCCCTGGAGCCACGAGCCACCCTGGCCAGTACTCCCCTTGAGCTGTGATTTTAGAGCCTGTCTGTCTGTCCTCCCCAAGTGCTGCAGGGTCTGTCTCCACCAAGCTGGAGAAGATTCCTCGTGGAGATTTCCCCAAGCTGCTTTTGGTGCTCGTGAGCCAAGGCATCCCCCGGGTGTTGAAATGGTGTCCCACGTCTTTCCTCCTGGCCAGATGCCAAAATTAACCACAGTGGGAGGACTAAATAATCGTGTTCTGACTCGCTGAGGCAGCTTTTCTTTGGAAGAGGCATTTCCAGGCCAAATCCCTGTGCTTTGATTTCTCTGTTACCGTTTCTGAGTTATCCCCGAGTTCAAACACGATTTTTTGTGTTGTTGTTCAGCCACCCAGGGAGCTCCAGGTCGAGTTTGGCTTTCCCTCCATGAGTGCTGGTGTGAATCCCCCCAAATCTGAGCCAGTTCTTTGCCCTGGGAAGGTTTTTGTTTGGATGTGGCACCCAGGGTCAGCACATCCATCCCAGGGCTGCCTCCTGTGAGGGACAGATGGGGATGAGCCCTCCTGTCCCTCCCTGGAGCCAGCACAGCTCCCAGTGCTTTAAATCCCACCCCAAACCCTGTTTTAGCTTCTCATCCCCACCTAAACTTCATCCTCTCGCTGGTTTTTCCTGCTTTCTGTGGATGTTTTGTCCATTTACCCCAGAAAATGGGAGCGTGGCTGGGACCAGCAGGGCTCCTGGGCAGGGTTTGCAGGAAGCACAAGGTTTTTAAGAGTTTTCTTTTTAATATACCGAATTTTAGGCCCACACCAAGCTTTTAACTCGCCTATAAATAAGCTGTGAATGTCTCCAGTGCTGCCTTTCATAGTTTTAGCTGGTGCAGCTCTGTGTGGCTGTGTCTTAACTTCACTCCCTTCCTTAAATCCCCACCAAACCCCAAATTTTCACTTCTCTCCCACAAGTCCTGACCTGCATCTTGCCAAACTCCATTTTACCCCACTCCAGCTGTTCTTGCAATAAGGGCAGGACCCTCAGCTTGGGTGAAGAAAAGGAACATTTGGGTGCAGAGCAGGAGCTGTTCTGGACCTGCTGTTCCCAGGTGACTCCAGGGTTTCTCTGAGCAGTTCTGGGCCCCAGAAATTGCTCATTTTAAATGTGTGGATGAATGTTGGATATTCCCACAGCTGGGAACTCGTGCCCTGGCTGTGGAGGAGCTCAGCAACCCCAGAGCTTGAGGCTTACCTGGGCATTTTGAGCTCAAACCTGATGGTTTTAAACACTCCCAGAGCTGCAATTTGATAAAACTGAGATAGAGAGGACCAAGGCACTAATCCTGAGCCCTCAGGATTCCTGAGGAGCAGAAGAATGTGTTGATCTAAAGCAATTGTGCCATGCAGGGGTGAAATTTGGTGATGAGAAATTGAAGTTTTATTACTTTTCCTCCTCAGGCTTTTCCCCCCCAGGTCTGATCTTGGGTTTTAAATGTTTTTATGCTTAGAAATAAACCTGGAAAAAAATAAAGAAACGTTGAAGGAAGAAGCTTAGAGCCTGTCCAGGGCAGTCCTCACTCACACTCCAAAAAAGCTCTGAACGCACAACCCCGTCCTCGTCAGGCAGCTCCGACCAAACCCCTCCTGCTCTGGGGGAGAAAAAGGAGTGGGAAATGAAGTGTAGGATGTTTACGCACAAAAAAAAGCTGGGATAACTCTCTGAAGAGTTCACTGTGTTCATTTCACTGAGCAGTCAATGATTGTAAGGAGACAGAAATTCTGTATTTTTACCTGCTGGGATCCGTGGGTGTCGCTGTCCATGTGTTGGTGGTGGTGCCTTTTTGTTTATCACTGCTGAGAGTCAGCTGTTCTGTGGTTTGGATCAGTGGCTGGGGGTCCCTTTTGGGGCTGTGGGATGGAGTTTCATCCTTCTCTGCAGAGTTTGTGCTTTAATTAAAACTTTTTCCTCCTGCATTTTAGCCTTGAGAAGGTGTGTGGTTTGAAGCAGAGCAGAGCAGCAGATTTGGGAGCCCCGAGGGTGCTGCTGAGCCCTGGGGGCTGCAGGGCTGGAATGATGCCAGTGGGCATCTCCTGACAGCTCCCTGTGCCAGGGGTTTCCTTGAAACCACCTGATTTCCTTGGCACTGGGAGTGCAAACACCCCAGAGCAAACAAAGGTTGCACAATCGACTTTTTGAGATGTTTTTGGTGGAGCAGCTCAGCAGCAGCAGCTCGTGCTGGATCAGTGTCGTGGGCCAGGCAGGTGGAGGGTTTGGAGGTGTGGGTGGTGGCCTGGCACCTTCCTGAGCTTTTCCCCACGAATTTGGGGGTTCTGTGACCCCCTGACTTTCTGTCCCTCTGTTCCAAGCAGCAGAGGGGGCGGTGGCTGCTGTCACCTTCAGTGGGACCTGCCTGTCCCTGTGGGTCACTAAAGGGAGAAAAGAGCACCTGGGCTAAAACTGCTCCATCTCTGGGCAAATCTGGAAAATGGGGGAAAAGGGTTAAACCCAGCCTGGGTCTGTGTACACTGGCTGTGACCTCAGAGCTGTCACCTCTGCCAGGTGTCCCCTTCCTGGCAGGTTGGGTGGCAGGGCAGAGCTTGGCCCTGCAGCTGAGGGAGGAGAGGCACCAGCAGCAGCATGGCCAGAGCCACCTGCTCTGGGGGATGTCCCTAAAGCTCTCCCCATGTCCCTCTGAGGGGCTCTGGCTGAGCAGTGGCAGTGCCACCCCCGCTGTCCCCCTGCCCCTGGTGCTGCTTGCAGCTGCAGCTCTGCCTGGAGTGTTTGGTGAGAGGGATCTTCCCCAGCTCCTTGTAAACCTTCCTGCTCTGCTGCCTTCTAACTGGGTTTTTTTAGGTTTAAAATGCTGCAGCCTCTGCCAGCTTGTGCTGCGTGTTGTGTGCTCTGTGCACTTGAGCATAAATATCTGTCAGTGTTTATTTACAATAAAGAGACTTTCAAAACCACAGATCATTTCCTCTGTTCTTTTCCATTGTTTGCTCCAGCTCTCCCTTGCCTGCTGCTTTCCCTGGGGTGCTGGGGAGCTCAGGGAGCCTCTGGGATGGGTTTGGAGGAAGAGGGGCTGCAGGGGTGGGCAGGTGTTCCTGGGGTTGGGAATTGGGCTGGAAAACCCTGCTGCTGTTCCCCTTGTCCCCTCAGTGTTAAGGGTGTTTTTACTGGAGTTCAGAGCTGGAGTTCCTGGAGTTCAGAATCTCAGGGTTTCCGTGGAACTGAGCTTCAAGGTCCTTTCCAAACAAATTTCCATTCTGGAATTGTCTGTGTTCAGCTCCGAGCGATGCTCCCGGGGCTCTCCTGTGCTCCTTCAGAGGGATTGGATGGAGCTGGCTGCACAAACGCCTTCTGGCCATGGATTTCTGAGGGCAGAGGGGATGAACTCAGGGTGGCCATGCCCTGGGGCCCCCCTGAGGACACCCCACACTGTCCCCGAGGTCCCTGTGCTGTTACTGCCCAGTGGAGCAGCTCAGCAAAGATTATTTCAAAGATTTGGCAGATACAAACGCATAAAAACCAAACAATTTCAACATCTGCTTGGGCTGCATTCAGTTTTGTAGTGTTTTGCTCTGTGGGTGGAATAAATAAACTCCTTCCTTCTTGTTGGGGAGGAGTTAATGATTTATGGGTCAACGGGGCAATTCTGATTTCTGCAGAATTCTCTCCACGGGGCCATGTCTGAGCATGTGGGTGCTATAAAACTCCTCCCTTTCCCTGGGGCTGGAGCCTGGGGCTGGAGGGGAGCAGTCCCTGTTTGATCCTGCAAGTGCTGAACGCTCCAGGGCTCTCCATCTCCTGCTCCACACCTCCAGGTGAGACAATTCCAAACCTCCAGGTGAGACAATTCCAAACCTCCAGGTGAGACAATTCCCAGCCAGGCAGCTCCCAGTGCTCCTCTCGGGAGCTGGGTTGGAGCCTCTGCAGCTCCAGCAGACACAAAGGCCAGGAAATGAGATCAGATTGAACCAGGAGGGGTGACAAGGATTGAAACAAAGGCAGAGCAGTGAAACAGCCGCGGGCAGTGCTGGGTTCGGGGCAGGCAGCAGTGAGGGGGACCCTCATTTCCAGCAGGAAAGCAGCACTTGGAGATGATGGAACTTTGGGAGGGTTTAGGCTCATGAGGGACCCTGGGTAACACAGAGAGGGCTCTGACAGATCCCTGGGGGTACCAGGGAAGTGTAAATTGCACTAAATTCCATTTTGTGAAGCACTTTGGTTAGATTGACTTGTGAGCTTTACAGCTTGACTCAGGTAATATTTGCACAGAACTGAAGAAACATTTTGCTTGGATACTTCTCTCTTTCCCTGAGGGTAATTCACTGGTGGGGAACTCTGATGGTGACTCCAGCAGAATTTCATCCAACTAGGAATTTAATTCCAGGAAATTTATTACTACAAATAAAGTGTTTTACCCATGAGTTTCCAGAAAAGAAATTCAGCTCCTGCTCCTTCTGCTCCTCTCCTGTGACTGCAGGAGCTGCTCAGGGGTGGAGAAATCAGAGCTGTGCATATACCTGAGTATAAATACCCTTCAATACCCCTTTTGCTGTCTTCACAGATATCTGGGCCAGGAGAAGAGTGTGGTGGCATCTGTGGGGTCTCCAGGCAGGAGTAACCATGGCAGCCCTGGAGCTGGGGAGGCAGAGGAGCTGTGCTGCTGTCCTTGGGTCACTGCTCACTGCTGCTCTCGTTGTGACTGTCCACAGTGAGTGAATGAGTCCCTCAGGATGAGCTAAGCTCCCCTGAAGGAAAACCTTCTCCTGGGTTTTATAAGGCTCGGATCATTCTCTTTTCCCCACTGCCTTTGCCTTTCACGCGCTCTGTAAATCTTTGTGATCAGAATCCATCTTCCTTCCTTCGCCCTTTTTTCCCTTTCTGTGGGAACAAAACCATTTCAGCTGAACAAGTGCAGTAATTTACACTGAAAGGGGAGAAGAAATGCTTCATGTGGACTTTGTGCCCAGCCTCTGGGTGAGGAGCGAGGAGCGACCGGAGGGGTGAAGCTCCTCTCGATCCCTGCCAGCCACACCATCCCCAGCCGCAGGCTGCGTTTCTCCTCTTTGCTTGTGTCTGTGAGGAGTTTTTGGGGCACTGAGGGGTCCTCCCAGGGTTAATCAGACCTGAACCCCCCCTGTTTTTGCTGCCAGCGCGTTTGTGACGGGTCTGTGCCCGCAGGTCGCTGCGCGGCTCCGCCACGGTCGCCGGCGTTAGAGCTCAAGGAGAAGCTGGCGGGCACGGAGCTGTTCCCGTCCGGACACAAGCTGGAGTTCGTGTGCCGGCCAGGCTTTGCCAGGAATCCTCGCGTCTCGGACGCCCTCACGTGCGGAGTGAACGGGGTGTGGCGAGGACTGAGTGACATCTGCATCCGTAAGTGTGTTCTGGGTGGGAGGTGGCCCTGCGCCGGGGTTGGGACAAGATGATCTTTAGGGTCCCTCCCAAGCCAAGCCGTTCTGTGATTCTGTGGTTTTTGTTCTTGTTTGCTGATGCTGGCAGCTCCCTCTGTTGGGGCAGTACCCGAAGTGAGCCCTGGGGGCGGTGACAGTGACCTGACACAAAGCACTGGCTCTGTTCCCCTGGGTGCTGGCGGCGATGGCAGGAGCTGAGATCGGCTCCGGTGCTGGCTGTGCCTCGCTGCTCACTCAGAGGATGAGCTCCTGCCCAGGCGTTTTGAACTCTTGGGTCTCAAAGAGCATTTCCTGCAGAGGGAGAATCCTTCAGCAGGGAGGGGCCGTGCGTGGGTCACTGCAAAGCCCAGAGCAGCAGCTCACAGGCAGCTCTGGCCAGCATCACAAATCACGGCATTACTTGGGCTGGGAGGGGGGATCTGGAGCTCTCTGTTCCATCCCCTGGGTCAGAACTGGGGGAGTTTTTGGCTTTCCTGCCAAGGAACTGCTCTGGGAGCTGACTGGAGCCCTGTTGTCCCCAGCCAAGCCGTGCCCGTACCCCGGGGAGGTCACCAATGGCAGGCTGGTGCTGCCTGCAGCGCTCACCTTCGGCTCCACAGTGACCTTCACCTGCAACCCTGGGTAAGCCAGGAGCCCCTGGGCCACGGGGCTTCCCCCTCTCCAGCCACTTTTCCAAAGCTTTTTCCCCCCTCTGCTGTCAGAGCCTCCCCCACGTAGATAATTTCAGACCCTGACTGAAATATCTTTTAAATTTTCCTTTGGGAGCTCTAAGACTGACTGAATGTCTGAATCTCCTACTTCGATGCAGCTCTTCCCAAAGTCAGGTCCACCCTCCTGGCTCTTTCCAAACCATTCCCAATGTTTCAGTGTCTTTTTGATGCTGAAATGAATACTGAGCTCAGAGCTCAGTATTCAGTAGATGATAAAGTAGATGCTTTTCCTTAGAAACGTGTAATTTTTTTTTAATTTTAAAAAAGCTTCTGTTAAAAGCCAGTATGTTCTTGGGAAAATGACACTGCTGGCCAATTTCTGGTCTGCTGGAATTCTGACAAACCTTCCTGGTGGTGATGTTGTGGGTAACACATCAGGAGTGAGTTTGTGGGGTAATTCCCTCTGCCCTGTCTCACACAGGTACAGACTGTTTGGACACGCTGAGCTTGAGTGTGTGGTCAGGAATGGGGTTCTCACATGGAGCAGAAATCTTCCCACCTGTGAGGGTAAGCAGAGTCCCTTAATTATCTGTTCTTTAATTATCTGGGATGTGGCTGGGGCTGGATAAAGAAGCTCTTGCGTTGCTCTACTGAGGATTTTGGTGTCTCAGAGCGCGGTGGAGCCTGGAAAGGCGTTTTTAATTTGTGTTTCCCTTCCTGCAGAAATGTTCTTTCACTCTCTGGGAGTGATGCAGCTGCATTTGAGCCCGGGGTATCCCAAACCTCCTCAGTGCCCAGTCAGGGCTCGGGGCTGGTGCAGCTCCTCAAGACCTGCCCTTGATTTCTGAGCCTTCTGCCACCTCCTCTTTCCTCTTTTTCTGGCCGGATCTTTGATTTAAAATGAATTAAATTTTTTTTTTATCTTCTTCTTCCATCTCATGGTAATCTTCCTTTGATTTCTTGACCCTTCTGCCGCCTCCTGTTTCCACCTTTTTCTGGCCAGATCTTTGGTTTAAAACAAATTAAATTATTTTTTTTTCTCTTCTTCTTCCATCCTATGATAATCTTCCCTTGATTTCTGACCCTTCTGCCACCTCCTGTTTTCACCTTTTTCTGGACAGATCTTTGATTTAAAACGAATTAATTTTTTTTCCTCTTCTTCTTCCTTCCCACAACGATCTTCCCCTCCTCCTGCAGTGATTCCCTGCGCACCCCCTCCAGAAATAGAGAATGGGCAGCACACAGGGATAGACCAGGAGAGTTTTGTGTACGGGGATTCTGTCACCTACCGCTGCAACAGCGCCAGGAGGGGGCAGAGACCTTTCTCCCTGGTGGGAGAGGCCTCGATTTTCTGCACAACCAAGGACAACCTGAACGGAGTGTGGAGCAGTCCAGCCCCGGAATGCAAAGGTGAGCTGCTCCCAGCAGCCCTGCAGAGCTCCCTGCGCTGCTTTTCCTCCCTTGGAAACCCCCTCTGCTTCTTCCTGCTGGAATGGAATGGAAT
>VZTZ01020161.1:268708-398499 GCA_013400955.1 Drymodes brunneopygia | reverse complement strand
TCATAGAGTCAACCCAGGACAGAAGGAAAACCAGTAGTTCACAGATACAATAAGTAGCCTTACAAGGCCATGAGAAGAGGCAAGTAGAAACAAAGTGGAGATGCTAAAGCATTAAATCAGCCTAGAGGAGGAGTACACCATAGCTCTGGCTTCTGCTCCTCTAGATAACAGGAGAATGCACCAGATGCATGTTAGGCATAAATCATGCTAACCTGATTGCCACGCCTTTAGATGTTTTTCTGATGCACTTAATATACAGCTTAATTAAATAATAATGTTTGATAAACATGATTCTTGCAACATTGGCCTGGTCTTGGCCCTGCAGTCAATTTGCACATATTTAGCAGCAATCCCCAGAAGTACTGTTCTCAAGAACTAGTGATTCCTACTGAGTTTAGTGACAAAGGCAAAGATCTTCTCATATATAGTTCCTGACTCACAAGACAGTGGATTCTTTCCTAGACAGAACTGTACATGCCACATGTACACAGTAAGAAGAAACACTGACCACTTGGTATGATTTAACTGTCAGGTCCACAGAAGGTTCAGGCCTAGAAATGAATGACCACCATCTTACACAAAATTCAGCTTACCACTAACATTCTTGTGCTCCTTATATATTGGCCTCTAGCAGATGAAACCCAAGAAAGGGTCACTGAGAAGTACTTTTCCTCTCCCTATGACGAGCTGTGAAATGCTTAGCATATATGAAGCAACAGATAATACTCAGGGCATGTCTCTATTTAAAAAGTCCCTGAGATCACTTGGCGTTTGATGCTCCTTCAGCTAGGTTCTATCTGTCTATAGCACATCCTCTTCTGCAGCCTTACCTATGATGTATTGTAGAGGACTGGCTTGCAGAGCAGGCCACATAGATCCAGCGTATGTGCAACATGTGCACAACCCAGCCTTTGTTACTAACCCTGAAACGTTTCTGTCAGTAGGTAAAGAGGAACAAGAATTAGGACTGTTAGCAAATAGAAAAGGAAGGCAAGATAATGGAAACTATAAGAAACTGTATGAGCTAAATATTAGCTAATACAAGCAGAATATGGTTAGAAACTTACAGCCTATAGCAAAGCAGAGAGAAGTGCGTGAATTTAAAGCAATAGCCTATAGTAATGCAAGAATAAGCATGTGAACACAAGCAAATAATCAATCATATGTGCCAACCTGTCGCGTGAACAATGCCTTTGTCTATATTAATACCTGTTTTCTTGAAAATAAACGAAGTAGCACCAATACCTCTATGAGTGGGCATGCTATATTCGGGCAGCTCTCCAACAATATATTAAACACAAATAAGCCCATGTTTGTTCTTCACCTAATTGTTGGACTTTCCCTACAGGCTGTGTTGATGTTAGGATGAGGAGCTCTGAAGACTGCAGGTAAGTACATTCCCTGTAGGGCTCACATAACTCCTGTTGGATGTTTCACTAAACCAGATGTTTGAATGTATCAGAAAGGTGTCTAAGATATAAACACTCTTTAGAGGCAGTGGAGAGAAGGTAGGACTTTAAGAGGATGATTTTGCTTGTCTGTTGTAGACAACTGAAGATCAAATGGGTCATCCTCATGAAAAAATTTTCTTGGGGGGTGAAGGAGATATATTAAGTCAAGCAAAAGATGTCCTTTGTTTCCAAGACATCCTCAGAGTTTCCTCCAAGAAATGGTTTATTGATATTTTTGATACCATCTGATACCTTGCAGAAGATTGGAATGATGTCCTTTCAAAGACAGGAGAGAAATCCAATAAAATATGCTTATTTTCACTCGGATACATGAACAGGAAGGAAAAACCTGTCATCAGACGGGAACTAGAGTTTATATGCACAGATACCATTGTTTTAAACTCTTCCCTGTTTTCTGCTTCCTTCATTTACACCACAAATCTTCTACATTAGTTATAGAAGAGAAAGACTAGTCTAAGAGTCAGGATTTAAAACAGGACTGTGTGTTAAAAGAATTTACCAAGCAGTTATTTTCTGAATTTCTTTCTTCATTGTTTTTGGCAGGAAAAGCTTTACCAATGGAAAAATGGTGAATTCTTACACTCACTCTTTCAAAAAGAAGAAAAAAAAAATTTAAAATAATTTACATACTTTCTTTTCATTCAGTATCCTTCAAAAAGAGGAGCTTCCTTCACTGGCTAGGAAGTTTACAAAAAAGCCAACTATATATATATTTTTCCACACCTCAGCAAAACTCCTGATTACTACATGATTACTCCTGACTTGGTATCTGCCAAACCTCCTGCTTCTTTCATCATTCTGATAACAGTTTATTTATATATCAATTATATTTTATGTCTTTCTTTATCTGAAATTTCCTTTTATCAAACAGCAAATCAGCCATTTTTTTCAAAATTGGAATTCACATATTCAGCCAAAAAAATAAGAGCTATGGGCCGTTCACAAAGTAGCAAACCTTTCAGCTGACACAAAATATTAATCAAACTGCTACTCATTTGAAAGGCCATGATTTTTTGGGGGACAGTTGTAAAATTTCAGTAACTAAAAAATTTGACAAGTTTGACTTTAGTTCAGAAGCTAATCATGAGCAGGCCATAACTGGACAAGAATATAGTTGCTATGGCCTGACTTAATATTTGGATCACAGTGGTTTTTTCCAATGTTTCAATGGCCTTGATTTTTATATTATTAGACTTTCTTGAAAGACAATTATTTTTTTTATATTCAAAATTATTCAAAATGCATTTTCCAAGAACATCCTCTTTAGAATTTTCCAAAAAATTAATTGCTTATACAAATATCATAAGACTTTCATTTCTAGAAGATTTGGCCAAAAGAACTGGAAAATGCCAAAAAATTTGTTCGAATCTGGTTTCACCTAAAGATCCCAACTAGGAAATCACAGAAAATTTTCTTCCATGTTTAGAAGTTTTGCTCCATCTTCAAGGATGCACTCAGCAATGCATGAAAAGATTATTTTGAAACACTGGAAATGCTGTGAGCTCCGACCAAGGCACAGCATTTGTACAGTGATGCAGATGGCAAAAATGCTGGGGTTTTTTATTTTTATTTTAAGGTCTTAACTCAGGAAAAATCTGAATTTTATGGCTGGGCAGCCTTTCCTGTGTAACAATGGAAACTCAAAAGTGAGCGGAGTTCCTCTTTGCTTAAAGAGTTTCCGTTCATTGTGCTGACATTAGGAACTCTTTCTGACCTGCTTTGTGGTCCTGTTCCTTGCTCTTGTCTAAAGGCAACAGTGCCATGCTGGACCACAGTGTATGCTTCTGCCTCTCCTCACAGCCATCCTGGACCTGACAGATGCACTAGTTTCTCCTGCAAGGGACAGGGCTCCTATGTAAAGCCAGATTCAGCACTTATCACTGAGGTGCTCTATACTGGGGGTAGGGCAAGGAACACCTCCAGCTGCCTAAGCAAAAATGTTTTGGAAAAGTCATTTAAAAAGCAATTAAAGTGAAAGAGGCAGGGAGGTCAAAAAGTATTTGTACAATTTTCCGTAAAAATTTCTGTACAATACGTTCCCTGGAATTAATAATTTCCTCCAGTAATCTAGCTATGCCTTTGTCTTAGGTTACAATAGTGTGTATTCTATCACCATCCCCCATGAGCTGTTTGGGGCTGGGTGGGGCAGTGTTCCTCAGCCACCCTTGATGGCCCTAGGGCAGAATTTCCAATGGGCCAGCTGGTGGGCCATTAGCAGGGAGAGTCTCACGAAGTTCTCTCTGTTAATGGGCCATTAAGCTCCACTGATGGATTGCACCATTCCCATTGTGAGATGCCCCGCCCAGGGGGGGGAAACCAAGCATCCCCATTCTGAATATAGTAGACCCTGAAACAACAAAGAGGAGCAGCTTCTTCACCGAGAGCAGCAGCTTCTTCACCGAACCTTCAAAAAACTGCTTCAACAGAGCCACATCTATCCCTGGACTGCTACCAACACCCTGACCAACAGGGTGTCAGGTTGTATCTGTGTCTGTTGACTCTATCAGCGTTTTTTGTACCAATTGCATGTATTTTAATTTTCCTATTAAATTGTAGTTCTAACTTTGAGCGTCTCACTAATTTGTTTTACAAACCACAACAGCCTTTAAATATGGTGCGAAAATATGTGTATGCCAGTGTGTGTGTAACAATCATTGAAATGAAGAGACTACATGCAGGATAACTAATACAAAGGGCTAAAATAAATCTTGCTGTAAGTGCAAAATGTTCCTGTACAATCTTTCTGTCAAATTGTGGCAACCAGCAGCAGCATGAACTGCTGCTTGGAGAAAAAAAATTGCTGCATAAATACTATCAGAAAATATTTCTATCTTCACAAGCTGGGACTGCACATATATGTTTCCAGAGACAAGACCTGAAATGTCAAATGACATAAATAAATAAACCATCTACCAACAATCAAGAGGTTTTCTACACAATTATATCAATACACAGCCTTGCCTCTCTATGTGGAGAATGTAGCTGTGAGCTTGATAATCTCAACATCTGCCTCAAGGAATACTCATGCCCAACCACACTTCAGAGACCTTTGGCAGTCCTTCTTAGCTTAGTTTTAGGTTTTAAATACCAGCATTGCAGCAGACAAAGCATCTTATTCCTATGCTGGAAGATAAAACCTACAGATAAAAAGCAGAAATTACACTTAAGGTTTTAAAACCGACAATATTTCTTTTACATTCTATAAGTGAATAAAAACCTCAGTTAGTTTGGGACCTTTCATGGAATGAGACAGCAAGCTTTAAGTCTTCTCCCTAACTTCTTTCTGTTCCTTACAGACATTACCGTGCAAATGCAGGAAGAAAAATTACATGACTGCTATACAAACTGGCCTTAAAAATGTAACCTGTCATCAACCAGCACTTGTAGCTCTAGGACTGACTCCATTTTACTTTTTATCTTTCAACATTCACAGGAAGAGACTAATGTTTATTTTACACATTAATGTTTATTTTATTTTCCCAATGAACATGACAAGCATCTCTAGAGTCCCATGCCCAGGCAGTCATCAACTTAAAAGGAAACCTCTAAAAGGAATTCTGTTCAATTCTCCGATTAATTCATTCTGTTTTTCTTTACTTTTAAGAATCTTACTGATATCCAGCTATCATAAAGGCACAATCCAGGTCTCACCCTGGAGAGAGAGAAAGAAGAAAGAAGTGTGAAGTGAATATGCCAAACATAATAGGACAATTGGAGGGCTTTTTATTTAGCTCCCTAAACAAGAAGTGATGGGAAGGGCTGGACCAGGAACTATTGGCCTGGGCTAACTGGCCCATTTAAGTTTGATGGGGACAGGAGTCACAAGACTGAAGTTTAACCCATTTTTCACTCTCTGTAAATAATTCTCAGGATCTAAGTTTAGAAGCCTAGGGAAAATCAGGGAAACTAGATGATTTCTGTACTATCAGTGGAGACTGGCAAGTGCTTCTCCAGAGCTGCTTCTATGCCTCTCTCTCCATTAATTGCTAGAGTAAGAGAAAACTGTAATTTAAATATTTTCTATTAAAAGCAATTACTAAAACAGTAATTACTAGACTTAGACATCAAGAGTTACATGCAAGGAGGGAGCTTATCATAAAAAAACTGAGAACAGTATTTCTTTCCCTCTTTCTTCCAAATTCCCTTCTATATCATTGCCTAGATTGCAACTTCTTTCTGAAGACCATCTTGCAACATATGCATCTTACTTCCCAACAAGATTCATATCTCAGTGATGGTGATAACATGTTTTTTTATATTCTTGGTTTTGATTCACCCAAACAGGCTCTGCTTGGTCCCCCCAAAGGAGGGAAGAGGATCATCCAGTTCAAATAGACAAATTTGGTTTCCAACTGTTAATTCTTCATAATTGTACTTACCTTCAATGAAAATAAAATAAAACAGAAGGCAACAATCTGATCCAGTTCCATAAAGTCAGCACCAGAATAATCCTAGACAGATTGTTAATTTACGAATAGCTCCAGGAAATACCCTGGTTAATTTAGTAGGAACTCCCATTGTGAAAATCTTAGCGATCCTAGAAAGCAGCTCCTTGGCTGGCAAGTCAGTGCTTCCCTTGCCCTTGTATTCCCTAGCTGGATACACAAAGGAAATGACTGATCTTTCTGTTCAAAACCAAGAACATACAAAGATATAATGAGCACTGTTTTCCTTCTTAGAAGAATAGATAATCAACGGCTTGAAGAGTGGAGAATGTATTTTTGTGTTAAGACTAACTTCTCTGCTTGTGTGCAGCTCTTCTATGTCATCATCTATACTATACTACCACAACACTTTTACTAACAAGCTGAGGTATTTAATTTATTTTGTATTTAAGCTGGCTGATTTTTAACCTTTGCAAGAAAGCAAATACAAAAATACATAAAAACAAACAGCTTCTAATTTGACTTAAGTGTTTCCAAAATATCATTGACCACTGCAGAATCTGAGTATTTACTATGTAAAACCAATGCCAGAGGTGAAATTTCCTAGGTAAAATTATTTGAAAAATTCTAGTATCTCCTATTCATTTAAAAAAATTTTAATAGAGAGGAAGCTCAGTTGTTTAGGGGTTTTTTCCTAGTTTTCTCACAATTACCATTTTTTTGTTTACTTTTGGCTTTTATTGTTGATTCATTCCCTTTATATATTGGGGGCTTTGTTGGGGGAAGTGCTGCAGAAACTTCAGTGCTGCTCCCATTAGTCCTTGAAATGCATCTGAAATCTCTAAGGCAGAACTCCAAATGTCAAAACATCTCCATGATCTGAATTTGTCTCAAAGAAAATGTTAAAACATAAAGCCAAAAGCTCAAAATGGCAGGAACACAGGAAGCATGAAGACTGTCATTTCCTCTGAGACCAGCAGATAATATTTCCTATTAACATCTCCCAGAGATACAGACGGTTCCAGTGAGCCATATGTGACTGTTTTCCTGCTATTAATTTTCACGCCTGAAAGACTAGCTCAATCAACACAATATGAGGGAGTTTGCTCCTGAAACTATCTTGTGTGGTTTATGTGCAGTTGAGACAAACTCTAGTGCTTTAACAATGCATTTTGACTCATGAATTTCACTGCCTAACTGTGTATCAGAGAAGTGGCAACAGAATTACTAGCTTTAAACTAAAAACCATTATGTAATCAAATCCCAAGTGCTGCATCAACAGTGTATTTTACAGATAAATGACAATTCCTAATCCTCTGTTTTAATGACAGCTATTCTCAAAGTTTGGTTAACACTGACAGTTAGAATGGCTGGATTGTGGAAATAAAGAAAATAATTACAGAAACACTTGCACTGTCTGAAAGGATTCTATTACCTTACTATCTTTATTGAAGTCCAGATTCTGGGAAGTTCAAAATAAGCAAAAGCTTGAAATATTTAATGACTATGCTTACAAAATTGTCTTGGAAAAACAGCTGCTGTAAACTATTTTCTAAAGTTCATATCTTTTCAGGTTTCTTTGTTTAATTATATTTGTTCTATGAAAGGTTGAAAAACTCCATGATTTTAGTTTCCTTTTCAGTCAATAAAAACTCACCTGGAGAGAGGCAGTAGGAAAGAGAGTGGGATGCCTTCTTTGTTACAACAGTAAGACTTGGGATACATTGGTTCAGTGCGTGCCTCTGACACAAATTTCCTGTGTGATGTTAAGCAAACCTTTTGGTGTTTCAATTATGTATCTGTAAAGCAAGGATAAGCACTATCCCAGACAGGATTTCCTAGCTCAAGACCACACTACCCAGCTGGAACCTCTTTTATAGGATGACTGGCGTTAGAGGAGGCACCAACATTTGGAGAGATAAAATTCATTAAGAAAAGATTCCCACCTCTCTGCGGCTGCTGTGAGCACCCTCTCCTACAGCACACAGAGACCAGGGAACAAACAAGGAAATGGGTCATGATACTTTAGCAGGCAATGTGTCAGAGGAAAGGTGATCTTCTGCATATAAAGCTGGACTAAATAAACATTATAAAGCAATGCCACAGAAAATTATAGATAAGCTGGAGAAGTAATTAAGTGTGGCTGGAGAATTGACTCCGTCTATACATTACTATTGCTTCATACAATATCCCAGTATGTTTCTCAGTCATTCTGTCTTTAGTGTCCATCTGTAAGCCATATCTATATTTATCTCATAGCTTACAACAGCAAAAATCTTGGAAACCTGCTTAGAAAGATCTTTCAGATCTATATTTACACATACTCAGTGACACTGTTACCTACACAATAGGTAATACTTTTCAGCCAAAAGGCTAAAAAAGTAGCCAACAACATGAAAGTATAATACTTCCTTTCAAGTATCCTAAAGAGCTGGTTTCATTTCAAAAAGGTAGAATTCAGCAATAAATTTACCTCCGTAGAAAGGTTTCCCTCTTCTGGCCACTACAGTGTAAATGACTGTATTTTAGTGGTCTAACAAAGACTTTGAAATAAATAAATAAATAAATAAATATTAGAAATTAAATCTAAGAATTTCTCTACCACAGTTAATGTTGAATTTCTTTGAAATTGACACAAAATCATCTTTTGAAAAACACTGCGTAGAAAGAATAACGTTCTCTATTATTTGCACTTTTTAAAAAAACACTCAAAAAGAGCAAATTATAACATGGACTATAGCAAAATAGATATCGATAATGTATTCAGATACAGATAGCTGATAACCACAGAAGAAAAAAACCAGGGAATCTGAGTCAGCTTGATAAAGCATCCTACTGATATTACATACAACCATTTAATCCTCCCTCAGTCAGGGAGAACTGATTAAGAGACAATTCTCTTTGCAAGTGTGACTTGGGGAAGTGTTCTCTGTATCTCCTTCAGCATTAGCTTGACCTAGTTTTACACAGCATTGTAGGAAACCAGGAACATACAACTAGTTGTCTTTACCCTAGGTGAGGGAGAACAGCCAACAGCTAGAGGGGCTCAGCTACTTACGATCTGACCACAGATGCAAAGAACCTTTGATTGTCTTAAAAAGCAACTGATTCACTGAGTTTTGGTGGACTCTTTTGCTTCAGTCCTCAGTAACTTTCAGTGCCTCTCTGGGCTCAGAGCACATCGTAACATACTCACCATCATCTTCTGAATATGAAATATTTCAGCTCCAGTGGCAGAGAGGCGGTTTGGAATTGAAATATCAAGAAAAGCTCCAGGAAGAGTGCTTGGTCCAGCATTGTAAACCTATAAGAGAAAAAATGAATAAAAATAAAATTACATACATGACATCTCATAAATAGGAAACTACTGTAGATTCAGAGCTGCGAGTACATGTAAATTTGAAGAAATACAAGTACTTTGCAGCTTTTTCAATGTCTTCAAAGACTTCTTTTTCAAGTGTCAGAATGAAGTCAAAGGATTAGCTTACCTAACAGTCTTCAGGCACAGCTTACATATCAAAGGAGAGGCAGCTTTGCAGGATAATTGCCATTCATGAATATTACATACAGAGACAGTGCTAGTATACAGAGTGTTTTGGTAATAAAATCTTGAAGGTTATAAGAAATATTACTGTCTCAGTTAACATTCTCATTTCCATCTGGTAACTGCTGCATGATATTCTGCATATGTTTTCCTTATGGAGCAGAAGCCAAACAATTACTGTGGCTACTGGACTGTGGGTTTTCTGAGTTGCCAGGAAATGCATGTGAACAAGTTCCACTCAAGTTCTGGCATTTTCAATTAAATTACACTTGTAGTGGAAAATATTAGCTCTCTATCACCCCTGCCCCCCAAAATTTCAACAAAAACTCAAAGAATTTCCCATCCACCACTGAAATGTATCCAGTGAAAATTTCAAAATTCATGGGCTTTTGCTGAAGAGAAATAATCTGAGGAAAAAATTCAATTAAAGTAAGTTTTCATTTGTATCTACATTTTTTTATTAGGAAAAATATTTTCTGGTTCTTTTTAACAACACAAATATAAATGCATTTAAAAAATGTTAAAGTAAAAACATGAAGCCCATTAGAATATTTATCCACACTGAGATATTACTGTGAAAAGATGCAACATGCAGTTGTTAATTGTGTAAAGTACAAATATTAAAACCAATAGGCTTTCATTCTTCAAACACTGTCTATATTTGAAGTAATGCCTGACTGATAAACAGAACTAGTTTGCAACGCCAAATCCTCACAAAAGTCCTGAGGCTCCAGGCAGGGGGAGAAATCCCATTAGAATGGGGTATGATAAATGCTACATGAAATACAAACATAATGTTTCATGTTAGACATTTTAAAAACTTCGATTATCTCACTAAGATCAGATATGAGTTACTACAGAAAAGGCATTTTCTGTTTCCTTGTTGACATTGGATCTAGTAGAGATTTTCACACATAAAAACTGCTACAAAGGCCCATATTTTTGTCATCTCTTTGTCTTGGTCAAGAAACTATTACTTTTCTCCATCTGGAGAAGTTAAATATATGGTAGGAAATAATTAAGCAAAGAGTGATACAAACAATGCTTTGCCTATTATAAAACTACCTTTTCTCTCTTATATACACAGTTACAAGATTTACTCCATTACTGGAGAGCAGATGTGTGACTTGTTATGGTATAATTTTCTACTTCCATATGGAAAAAAAATTAATATTGCAACTGCTAAGTGTGTGCATGAGAGACAAGAACATGGGTAGGACAAATGGTGGCGCTGCCAATCCACAGATTCTCACTCCCTAGCCTGTTATCACTTTGCTTTACTAAAAATATTTATCTAGTTAAAGCTTCAGTGTATCCGTTCTTCATCTGGATTAACCAATCACTGGGTATGAGGGGGAGGAAGGGAAGAAGACCTATAAACCCCCAAGAAGGAAACCAGAATCACAAGAATTAATAGCCTGGCTCACAAAAGCTTTTATGTCCTGAAATCTTGCTTTCAGTCCTTCAGTAAATAGTTAAGGGTACTGTAGACAGTGGGGGCTTAATTGCTCTGGATCGCAATCTGTCCATAGAGGCAGACATGTTATTTGTTATGAGCTGAGTTTTCAGCCTAGGAAAACAGAAAGAAAAAAGCCAAAACACTACTTTTCACAATAAATGAACCTACCTCTGCATGACTTATCATTTCCTAGTCCCATCTAGCGGTCAAAAAGCATTTGTAGGGCTTGTAATAGACGCAGTTACAGCAGTGAAACAGTGACAGGTAATTTTGGCCACATCACAAGAGTTTCTTAATAAACCATCCAAATATTTTGCCACTTCAGGAACCCGTCTAACTGCCATGTGAAGTGTAATATATAAGTGACACTTGAATAATGATGAGATGCTATGAGGTGCTATGAAAGCTTCTCACACCTGCCTTTTTAGTGTCCTAATCTCTTCCCTGTACTGTACTCCTATCAGTAGTGCTATAATATTTTCATATTGGGGCATTTAGCAAGCCTGAATCCCTAGCACAGATATGTGTGTTCTCTTGGATAAAGGCTGTCCACGTCTCTGCTCAATGACCGTGCCACTAAAAAGAATTACTCCTCCACTTTTAATCTGTGACTTCATCAAGATGTGGCACTTGAGTGACTACGGCTCTTTACTCAGCATGTGAACAAAGGTGAAAGAGAAACAAATGGTAGCAACTTTTTTCCTAAGGAAGTGAGATGCCCTGTTCGCAATTCTTGTCATAATATATTCAGATAAAGGACATATGCCATCCCTGCACGCTGTAAATATGGTATCCATTCAAGAATGCATTGTACAGCACTGTAGCAGGATGCTCTGTCTGACTGGGGGTAAAACAGCTCAAACTAAACCCTATTTGTGAAAGCTACCCATGATGGATGGAGAAGGGTGGTCATGCTGCTTTTGGTATTAAAGACTGCTGACGCTGACTCATCAATTCCAAAGTTAAACATTCAGACAGCATTTCCTGACAAAAACTGGTACCAGTGAGGATGTGACAGGCAAAGTTCCTGATAAAGGAATCAAGTGATAGTAAAGACAACTTGTCTAAAGCTGCTGAGCTGGCACAGCTAGCCTAGAAACACATGAGTGACAGTTGATCACTTTATACTATAAAAGCTCAGTCCCACTTCTTATCAGCATGGACTTCTAACACACCACTCCCAGGAGAGAGTCTGGAGATTATTCCCTTGAGTGGAGATGTCCCTCAGGGTTTCTCCTTGAGGCTGAGCAAAAGAGATTTCCTCACAGTTGATGGTATGAGTGAGTACACCTATATAACCTTTAGACAAAAATTGTTGACCCAGTCTGGGGCTAGGATTGGATCCAGTTGCACCTAGACTCCTCTCTAAGGAGAAGTTTAGAAAGCAAGGGAGTCCTTTCTGAACCTCATAACACAACAAGAGGGTCTTCTTTATAAACCCCGTCCAAAGCTTCCATTCTGCCCACAATTGTGATGCAAAATCATGCACAAAAGCCCATACCAGACTCGGAATAAAATAGATACAAAACAAGAATGTGCTGTCAAGCAGGAAAGCAATCAAAATAAGGAAGAGTTTTACCTGCAGTGTTAAGTTGAGAGACTGGAAAAGGCATTCATGGTTTTCCAACTGAACAAAGTTGGATGCTTCTACAGAGTCACCGTAGAAAAATGAAGTAGGGAAGACTTCTCTGTAAGACCAAGATACAGATATAGTAAGCTGAATTTGTGACCAAAATGAAATACATTTGTGTCTAGCTGAATTGCATTCCTTGCTTTCTAGTCATGTGAAATTCTATGGGACCATTTTACATTAATCTATTTTTTGTGATTTGATTTTCTCTTGGCAATCAGCATCTCAACTGACCTGGGTTAACATTCCATCAATGAAGCAGATTTCTTTTGATTACTTATCCCTTTTCCTCCTTTCCTATCACAAATCCTCTCTGGGGTCCCCTGCCATGGATGATTTGCACAAGTCCTGTAGCTTGGATTAACGCAGGAAAATCATTGCACTACCAAGTTAACCTGAAGAAACTGTATTTAAGAGTAATATTTTAAGATATATATTCACTAAAGTAACAATTCAATTTTATTTAACATTTACATTAGCATTTCATTTAGCATTTCAGGAATAAACACTTGGTTAATTATCTAAGTTTTACTACCTTTATCATTAGCAGATGGTTAAAGGAAAGAGTAGAGGGGGAAAACCTGCTTTCAACTAGAGTGGAGCAGTCCAAGTTTCCTCAACCACTCTTACAATCTAATCACACAGTAAAATGCAGTAGGAGTTCATCAGAAATGCCTTAGAAGCACAACACAGTACCTGAAAATCCTGCAGGAGAGGACTAGGAGTGCTTAAAGCATCCTTTATGTCTCCTTCTAATCTCAGTCTTCTCCACTGTCTGGAAAGGGTCCTGGTATCATTTCAGACAAGCCTTTGTCCTCCCTACTGCCTAAAAGTCTGCTTCCTTCCCAGGCTGTCCTTTGGAAACAGAGCACTTTGAGACAGAATTTTAAGCCTGTTAAGGTACATTTTCTTTTTTCCTGCCTGCATCCTATGCCAGGAATTGCTAGGGGAAAGAGTAAAAGATAGATTTTCTCCTCCCATTTACAGTGTTATGCCAGAAGGCTTCTCCCAAATATGGTACAAGCCATTCTGGGCTATTTATAACCACGAATGAAGTTTGCTCCTCTAGATTCAAATGTAGGACAATTAAGCTAATAAAACAAGCTTCAAAAAGATACTGTCCAAAAAAAAGAGTATTACTAATATTACCATGCCTGGGAATGTGCCCTCCAATAAACCCAACTTTTCTCTGGCAGTTGGACTTTTCTGTGAACTTCAATTAACTAAGCCTTGTCTATGAAAAAGAAAAATATAATCCACACAGGCACTTGGGTGGGGCTTATAAATTCAGAGATCTTGTGCTTTAAAAAAGTACATTCTGAAGAGAAAGAAGATAAACCAAATTTTATTATGTTTTGGCATGCAGCATTCTGCAGGTAACAAACAGATCTAAGGGCACAGATGAAAGCATTCGTATCTGTAAAGCTGAATAAAAATCCATCTGTATCAAAGCATCAAGAAATAAGAGTCAAATTTCTAAAGAATTTATAACAATGAAAGCATTCAAAAGCTTCCAGAGCATGCTGCTGAGACTGTACTCTCAATATAAAGATTTTTGTCCTTGCTAGTCTTCTTGTGAGGCTTGACAGCGCCCTTCCTTTCTCTGAGCAGGCTCAAACATACCTTTTACCCACTCTGACTGATGTGGCAGTAATTAAGGATTTTACTTCTATCCAACAAGATGAGCTTTATGAGGCAAAACCCAGTCTAGGCCTTGAATCTGAGTTTATTCAGCTTTTTAATCAAATCATATGTCAGTGCAGGTTAATGTTTTTCTACACATGCAGCATAGTGGTCAAGGGAATATTGGGTTTCTACTGATGCCAACCTGCACTGGTCATTTAGACAATACCTGTAGTCTGGAGGTTGCCATAAATAGTGGCTAAAAGAGACACTGACCCTCCGGGGACACTATTGATGAGTTTTTGCTTCCCCAGTTTAGGAATTAATGCCAACTTTCTCAGTCTACAGGAATACTAATTCATCTTCAGTGACCAGGTCCTCCAATTCCAACTCAAGCACTGTTTATGCTCAAGAATGTCCTGACTGTTGAGACGGACCACAAATCTTTCATTCTAGGCTTAAGGTTGTGATGCCAAGTGGAAGGGAAGAGCTCCAAGTACAAAGGCAGGAACTTGCACACATGCAACCTTAGGGAGAGGACACAATGGCTATATGTTAAATAAGTATTTCAGTTAAAGGGTGAGTGATGCTCCACAGTTGGTAATCAGATGCCTCACAGACTAGGGAATAGAGGAAATGGGGAAATAAACAGAAGCAGAAGCAAATTCTGTTTGTGAAATTAAACAGAAAGGCAAAGAGCTTCACCAAACTATTTTAAATTCCAGAACATTTGACCGTAACCTTTAGCCTGGTGACTCTCAAGCATTTCCTTAAAGACATGCCCTAAGGAACAAGATGTGTTTTACTTGCTCTTTTTAAATTTAATTTGAAGGTCCATCATATCTACAGCATCACTTGAATTCAAACACGATCACTGAAATACCTACTACAAATATGATGGTAACTAATTAGCATTAGTTAGAAAGTAGTGAGAATGAGGTACAATCTTGGAATTAATAAAACTTCAATATATTGAAGAGATTGTCTGAATGTCCAGAGTCTGGGAAACAAGGAAAAGCAACAGTCTGGTTACTGTAAACAGTCAGGCTTATGTAAACAAAGTGAAGAATTAATTTTTTCAGTGGAAGACACTCAGATGTTATTCTTAGGATGATGCTGATGATGATAATTATTATCATTGTTGTTGTTTTCTTTTGATGACTGATACTTACCCATTGATGGATGAGTCCACTTCATGCCTCAGGGGCACCGACAGGATTAGAGTATTATCATGCAGACATTCAGTGCGTTCTAGGTTTCCACTATACCAGAAAGGAAAAATAAACATACTGCAAATCACCAGCCTTTGCAATATATCACAATTTCACAGTTACCATCTCTCTGCCTTGTATTCTGAGCCTCTCTATTTGAGTGATACCAGCTCCTTAAGAATGTTCACCCAGCCTTTGAGAGGGCACACACACAAAAAACATGAGTTTTGTGGCTGTGACATGAACAGGCTCATAACAAAAAAATGTATATTGGAAAAAGGTGTGAATTCAAATGTCTGTGGGAATCCACAGCAGTCAACATACAAAGTGGACAGAAACAAGAACTTTTAGACTTCCATGCAAGGTTTCGTTTTCTCCCAGTCTGACTGCACATCACTTTGTGAGGGATATACACACCTCACAGAGGGTCTTGACTCACTAAGTGAAAAAATGTTTTCAGTGCACCTGCATTGTACTACAGCACCTATTTGCTGCCACTGCAAGCAGTTTTTCAGGCAAGACCCTTGTAGTGAACTGGCTATAACCTCTCAGCAATTCCATCCTCTCTTTCCCCCTCTTCCTGTCAAAATGAAAGCATTTCTACTTTACATTGTCAAAGGCAGTTGCCTCAGCCAGTCAAAACCAAAAAGAAAAAAGAGAAAAGTGAGCAATTATCTCTCATTTGAGTCAGTTTCAGTGTGAATACTTCATGTATGAAGTCTGGGAAAGGTTCCTGCAAGGCTGCATGTCTAGCATGCAAACCTGCAATTCTAATTCTGATGATGAGTCTGTTTGTTGGGTGACCGCTCAAAACAACAATCTTGAAAAGATATGTTACATATATTTCCAATTTCTTCAGCAGTGACTCTGGAATCACTTTTGCCTTGCAGTTAATTGGATTTACTCACAAATCAAACTGGCAAAACACAAGATATGATCATATGTTGGGATTTGGATCTAGTTTATTTTGGTTCTTTTTTCTTCAGGAATTTTTCTCCCATGGGTTGCTAGGGAACTAATGACTGGGTACTTAAGAGAACAAAAGTGCATGGCCAGGGGCTTTCTCCTTGACAGGGTGGGGGAAATTTCTCTCAGGAAGCAGGGACAACTCGAGATTTTGGCAAAAGCAAGGGCAGGGGCAAGGGCTCGCTCTCACTCAGGACCCTTGGAGTGGAAGGGTTGGAGCTGCTGTTTGGGGAAGGAAACCCACGGCCACTGAGAAACCAGCAAGGAGCTTTTCTTTCTGCTCTGAGTTTTTTTTTCTTCCTGCCCTGCCAGGAAGCCAAGCTGCCAGCAGTCCATCTTCTCCCGGATCCTTCAGCACCGCTCTGAGTTCTTGCCACGCTGTAACTGTGCTCCCCCTGCCTGCTGAGACCTCCTGCTGTCCCAGCTCACTGTTTCCGAGGGTCCTGCTGCGGCACCAACACCAGCTGCCCACCCCGACAGTTTGTGAAACAAAGCCTCTCCTCCATCCTTCCTTGACCTGGGCCTAGCCGCCATTGCCATGTGCCACTTGAGCTCGTGCTGGAGTGCCCCCTGCAGCCATGGAGGAATCATCACACCCACAGCGCCCCCTGCAGCCACGGAGGAATCATCACACCCACCGTGCCCACCAGGACCCACCAGTGTGCCCTGCTGACTGTGACTGGAACTGCACCAAAAGGGGAAAGTGCCTGAGGCCAAGCAGGCTGCCACTGGGTTTCTGGTTCTATTTGTTGGTTAATGCCAGAGTTGTTGTTATTTGTTAGCTTTGTTTTAGATATTAATAAAAAACTGTTATTCCCATTTCCATATCTTTGCCTGAGAGCATCTTGATTTCAAATTTATAATAATCTGGAGGGAGAGGGGTTACAGTTTTCCATTCCAAGGGAGGCTCCTACCTTCCTTAGCAGACACCTGTCTTTCAAACCAAGACATCATATTTATCTGAGGACAGTATCACTGAGGCAGTAACATCCAAAGTGATATGATTATGATATTGCAGATTATGAGTTGCTCAGATTACAAAAACAGGGCCTGCTGGCTACATACATGCTTAGATACAGTTCAGCTTTCTGCAACTGACACATTGCCTATGTCTGCTGATTGGTCAACTATGGTCCAGATAGAAAACCACACAAACTTTCCCTTCTGGGGAAGAACCCCACTTAAAAAAAGCTTTTCCTCTGAACAGGCTCACAGAAAAATCCAAAATGGATGCATTTCTCATCCAACATAAATACCGAGACACCATGGTGGCAAACAGAATAAGCAAGTAGAATTCTATACAGGTTTCATGCATATGTTCTTATCTGTTTCAAATGGAGTAAAGGTATTGTCAAGAAAGGAGAATACAACTCAGTGAATCCAGCTCTAGAAAAACAGTTCATCCCTGGAAGCAAAGAAGAAGGTTTTTTGTTTTTCTAAAAACAACCAAATAGTGTAAGAGCAGTATAATGTAATGTTTACTTCATTCTCCAGTTGTTCCAATACTGAACCAGTGTCTCGTCACAGATTCTACTGCCAAATTTGCAGTACACAGGACAGGCTCAAGTAGACACCTGAAGGGCAACACTTGCTTTCCCATGACAGCATGACATAGCTTCCCTGTCCAGCTATTTCTGTCAGACTAGCTCCAGTTCTGCGTGGAAATAATATCCTCGCCTATTGCAGTCTGACTGCAGCACAGGTACTTTCTCTCTATTTCCTTATCACTGACTTTACATCAGGGTTCCCTGCAATTCTTGTAGTAGAAAGATTTTGTTACACTTATTTGACAGCGAGGGAATTGAGCAATTTGCCTAAAGTCACAAAGAAAATTAAGGTAATCAGCATTGAGACCTGCCCTACTCTCTTTGGAGGTTCAGCTAAATCCTTCAAAACATAACTATCCTCTCTCAACCTTCTACAGTGAGAAGCTTTCTCATAACACCTTTAAGCATTCACTCAATGTGTAACCATTACTGTTTATTTCTTTCCTTATCTAAAGGCACAGACAAACACTTCTCACTGGTAGGCTATAGAAATACAAGAAGTGAGATAACAGAGGGAAGTCCTGTGCTATCCAAGGTTGGAAAACACTGGCTGGGCAAATTTAAAGCACTGCTGACCCATCTTTGCGCCGGCTGGCATTCACCTAGCAGATACTGATATCTGACTGAGAAGTCACATGATGAACTTCTGATGGAGAATAAAACTTCGCTAACATGCAAGACATGGTGACATGTCTCACTTGCAGTGTCGCATAGCAGTCCTATGTGCTACAGGATTTTGTTCCCACCTACAGCTGTTACTGCAGGGGAGGACTATGCCTTATGAGAGCAATCACTCAGAAGCTGCCACATCTTATCTCTCGTCTCCAGTTGTTTGTAGAGGTGTCATTCTATTTGGGAGGAGAATTCAGGCTGAAGACCTTGATTTGGATACATAAGGATATGAAGTTGGCTCATTCACACAGGAACTAGTCAAACACCCAACACATCAAAGCAGCAGTTCATGGCCAGTGTTAACGCAGCTGTGCATTGGTTCCCTTACAGACATTGACAGTGCTTGTGACTCAATCACCCATGCAGTCTGCTTCTTCATGGTACATCATCTTAGAAGGCACAGAGCGTGTGTCACACCTTTTATTCTGTCCAAGATAAAATGCCTAGGCACACATACTTGGCATCACCCTACTTCAATGTATACTTCAAGTGCTTTTNAGAATCAGTCATCATTAAAAGAACTTATATACGAGAGTGGGTTTTGGGGTGCTGGTTACCTCAATAAGGTTACTACCTCCTGTCAAGGCCTGGGCAGAAGGTAAGAGCTGATTTTAACTCCCACATCCATTCGTAACAGAAGTACCCTATCTAGATGTTTTCCACAGTCTGTCACAGCCCACTGAAGATCCAGAGGGGGAAAAATAGATATGTGACTTAAGAACTTATCAGTGGGATCCTTTACCATCTCATTAAAGCATTTCTCTTTTTTGGTTTGCTTCGTAGAATGTTTATTTCATTCAAATGCTGGAACAAATGGGTCTATCTTGTGTTGATCAACTGCAGCTGAGCTGAGCTTGACACATGGCCACTGAAACACAAGAGCCTTTCATCTGAAGAAAACACAGAATGATCCTTCAGAATTGCAACTGCCTGGCAAAGAAAACCTATGTATGATCCTACCTCATTTTTCAGGAAGCTTCAATACATAGTTCCTCTGCATCACCAAAATACATGCATTTAGCCCTAGTAATTTAACCTAATTTTCAACACATATACATATCTACAGCTAATATCATGCTATTGTCAAGCACACGTAATGCACACTTCATGTAACAAAGAATATCCAAGTCATCTAGATGTATAAAGGTCCCCTTACCTTTGGGCAGTGACAAGGAAGGTAAGTGTTTCTTCCTGCCCAGTCAAGTGGCTTGTGTCAAAGATCACACTGAACTCATACTGTGCAAAGAAAAAGCAGAATTTAGAGACACTGCATACTGTTTCAAAATGTATTTATTCTGAAACTTTATTTATATTTTACAGGCCTAATTGTACAAAAGTAACATATTTTGATACATGTAAGAGGGCTTCCTCTACTGCAAATTAGCTTTTAAGTCTTAGTAATTGTGTTTCTCTTCAAATACTATATAGAGTTGGGGTCTTTCTTCATTAACAGAAGGCCTTTACTATAATTGCTGTTCAAAGATATTTCTTGAGGAGATCATCTGCCTGGGAATGAGTCTTCCAGGAAGATCACTAGTTGAAACTATCTCAGCACCACTCTATACGTTATTTGCTGATTAAGAGATCTCTTGGGGGACTAAAGGCCATGCCACAGGCCTGCACAGAGACTTGGAGCAAGTGGCACAAGCTAAAGCAGCATTCAGGACACCCATCATAATGGGTAAAAACAGATCCTAATTTTGAAATAATAATTTTACTTTGATGAATAACTTCTCCATGTAATTTTTCTGCCTAACTCCAAATCAGACTTCAGCCATATGAAACAGTGTCCAAATTCATTGTAATTTCAATGGCTTACATTCTTACATTGTAGATTTTGCTACTGCATCTATTTTTTCAATTCCATTTAAAATATTTTTTACTTTTTCAAAATAGCACCAAAAAGTCAATTAAAAAAATAGAAAACAAAAACTTTTATGTTGGGTCAAAGGACACATCAATTCAAATGGAAAGGATTTTCTTTTGAAATTTAAACTTTCTGAAAAATTTCAGACTAATTTTTTCAGGTCATCCTTAAGTTATTCCTCAATTTCTCACCTTTCTGGGTTGGTCATTTATATAGATAATTTTAGTGGCAGAAAGAACCCAGCTGGATTTTTAAACATTATGAGAGAGTGTATCTTCTCTTACGGAACAAAACCCTCTTTAAAAAATCTACCAGAAGACCATAATATGAAAAAGTCATTAGTATGTTTTCATTGTCATTTTTATAAAGCCAACTGCACTTTAATGTGAAAGAAGACAAAAAAGGTCACAGAGGCAACATAAGTAAGATAGTCTTTTTCTAATTTTCCACAGAGGAAATATCTAAGTTTTTCACAGCTGCAACTCTTGCACCATTTTTCAAAGCCATTTCATTGCAGTGCCCAGGGCACTGTCATTGGATCTGTCTGGTGGGAAAGAGAATAGCTAGTCTCTGTAACTGTGAAAGGCCTGGATATCTGGCTTAGCAAACTAGAGGAAGTATCAGTCACATTTAACAGAGCAGTTGACTTTCCAGCCACTCCTTGGAGACAGAGGTAAATGAACCATTATTCTGCAAATGCAAATATCACAACGTTACCCTAGATTTGGATCTCATGAAAGGAAATCCCACACTGCATTTGAGGAAATCTGACTCCAGTAACTCGCAAGCAATGCCCAGTTCCTCCTGCAAGAAAACAAAAAAGACCATAAGATTACAGATCTAGGGAGAAAAAGAAGATTGCTAAGCAACAGCAACGTGATGACGTACTGTAGAAAATTAAACATTTCCGATCATAGCACTGTGCTGTACTTCCTTACTCCACATTAGTCAGACCTGCCTGCATTGGGAAGAAGACAGTCATCAGAACCTTGGTCTGAGAGGAACTACGGCATGACTAAACACATTAGAATCAGGGGATCAGCCCAAATTCTTGGATAACTCAGTTCTTCTGTTTATTAAAAGAAAGCATTCAAATGATCCAGAATATACATTTTCTAAGGTAGTTTTTCCAGGTACCTCTACTAGAAAGAGAGAACTGTTTTGGGAGACAGTGACCAAACCATGCCATACATAGACGCAGAAGAGAAAGTTAATCTGGTTCTGATGACATTCAATGCCCTGATCCCTTGCTCTGGTCCACGAGCTGGTATGGATACTAACCTTCTTTAGTGAGACAGTGGTGGCATAGATAAAGTAGAGGAATGAGCATCTCCTCATGCTAAACATTGACTACGGACCTTGTCAGTAATTCAAGTGCAAAAGGTTAGAGCACCCCTATCCTGCTTCACTGGTGACTCCACTTCAACAGAAACTCTTCTGCTGAATGGAGTGTTTCATTGCTCCATAAAATAAGTGCCCAGTTCCAGATAAGCACTTTCTCATTACAAGATTATCAGGGAACAGTTTAATAACCTGCCACTGTGGGCATGTTCATCTCACTGAATTTTAGGAGTGTGGTTCATCTCTGGAATCTGATATACGCTTTTAAATGCCTACACAGCAAGTGATTGCTATGCGATTTATATGCCACTGCTCCCATGATAGTCAAAGGATGTAGAAAACAGCTCAGTGGACCAAATGCAGGTGTTTAACTTAGACTGGGCTGGATACCTCTTTAGGCCCTACTGTTGATTAGATCATCACCGGAACTATAGTGCCTATGGTATGTGCTATAATACAAATACCTAAATTGTAGATATCTCAATATATAAATTAATTTTATTCTAGACATGCAGCTGAGAATCTCTTTGCTACAGAATATATTATTTATTTGACCTATTTTCAGTATTTACAGTAGTTTGCCAAGCTCATGCTCTGTTTCCTTATGTATATTTCCTGAGTTACTTCAGATATACACTTAAAAGTTACATTTGCAGCTGGAACAAGCACAAGTGGAAGGTGCTTCCTGAACCATGCACTTGGGTTATACGCATCTCCAGGAAATGCCTTTCTGTTTTTCACGTTGTGACCTGAGCACAACATTAGTGCTCTAATTTAACGTTTTAGTTAGTTAAATAGTGCTCTAACATTTAACTTCAAAATCATGGTTCAAATAAGGGCAGATATTTCTAGAAAATGATAGATCAAATACTATATTTCTTACCTGACTCAGACAGTATTTCACTGGTTTCATGAGAAGTAAGAATAATGTAAGGAGAAAATCAGTGCACACCTAGAGATGCCCAATGGAGTGACATTACTGCAATACTACTAAAATTGGAGGAGGCCAGAGGAGTAGCCTTCCCATTCAGTTTCTATATGGATTTGCTTCCTTGCAGTCTTTAGTAGGCTTCTATTTCTGGAAACACAAAAGATGGCACTGCTTAGCAAATCAAATATCTAGCTTCAGTACTATGGAGGTACCATCCACATATGTGTTAGATTTTCTCCTCTACACAAACACAAAACAGAAAAACAAGTGCTCCATGGGTGAAGCATCCCTTTCATTAGCTTTTTCCTCTCAGGAATCTGGAAGATTCTCCAGTTTTGTGAGAGTGATCAAGGGAACACAAAGTCTGAGCAGCTGTATAACCAAATGAAAGATTTCACAGCTATTTCCTCTGAAAACATTCTTGGTTCTTGGTCGTTCAAACGTCCCTTGCTAACTGGGGCAAACTATGAACTCTCTTTCATCAACACTTAGCCTGCGCTTTTTCAAGAGGGGTTTCTAATTACATAGCTGGCCAGTATGGTGAAAGTGACCAGACAGACCCAAGAGACTGTCTCTTCTCCTCAAGGCCATATCCCTTCAGAGATGTCAAACACCAGAATAATTGAGAGAACCCTCTCATAGATAACAGAAGAGCACTCCTTCTTCATTTTGCATACCGATGCCTTTGCAGACCAGGCAGCTGGCAGGCAGATGCCCATGGTTTTATTGCCTGTAAAAGGAAATTACAAGATAACATTGCATTGGCTGGTTTTGCTACTGTTGCTTGGAAAAGTTTAATGGATGTAGGAAGATTGACTTGAATGACCTTCTGTCTTCATTAGCATACTCTCCAGTTTAATCATTAATACAACATTACTGAAGTTCAGAGTGGAAAGTATGAAAAGGTTATTCCCTGAGAGGGTGGTTGATCACAGCAACAGGCTCTCCAGGAAAGCGGTCAGGGCACTAAACCTGTCAGAGCTCAGAAAGTATTTGGACAGCGCTCTAGGTTATATGGTTTAATTAGGGAGGCCTGTGAAGACCAGGGAGTTGGATTTAGTGATCCTTATGGGTCCCTTCCAACTTGAGCGATTCCAGTAATGGTGTGCAATTTTGACTTTTTGATGCTAAGAAACAGTAGAAATAAGTTTGGCTGCATCATACTGGTTCAGCCTCCCACAAATTTATAAATTAAAGGCTACCCAGAAAACTTTTCCCATGGATTCCTTGGTTTGCTCTGTGATTAAGATGGAGAAGCTCAGCTAATGAGTAAATATTTTGGTTTTCCTTCACTGCTCACTGTTTAGCTTCAGGCTTCAATTTCAGTGTGCTGCTCTGGAGGGAGAGAAAATTGTTTCGTTCTGTCATTTCTTATGGTGGTCAGCTCTCTAAACTCAATTTTCACATTGTTCCAGGAGGCTGAAGGGTTGGTGCTGTCTTATCTTACAAATACGGCACAGCAGTGCAGGGCTTATGGAAATTGCAGATACCACTTCTTGCTGATGTTAGGTCACGCTTCTAGTGAGCAATGCTTCTCTATGAGTATACAATCCATCTGAAAAACTCAGCTTACTGCATGAGCTCCATAGCAGTACCTAGTTTGCATAGAAAACACAGCTAAATGGTAAAAGGTGTTTCCCTTCCAACAAGACAGTGTGATACTTTATCTGGAAAACTCGCTTTCTGAAACATTTCAGAGTGTTACATACTCTTAGTCAATCAGATAAATAGTCAGATAATTAGTCAAATAATTGTATTATTACTTCATCACAAAAGTTGACCTGCTTAGGAGAAATATGAAGCTCAGGCTGGCTCACAGTCTATTTCTCAAAGTTCTTTATCACAGAAAAAGAAGGTTCCTCATCATTATAACATCAGCAATGAAACAGTCAAGGTCAAGATATTAAAACTTCCTCAGCCTCATCTTGACTTACCATTTTCAAATCAGACCCCATATGGGTTTTTTCCCCAAGTGAGTCTTGCATAGCTCATCTAGGATGACTTACTGACCAGGCAGTACAACCCAACCATTCTCTTCCTCACTTATGTCCAACCAAAACCCTCAAATCTTCCTGAGCCTGATTTCGCAGTTCATATAATTATATTCAGTTTTTATTTTTCCCACCCTTAGTGTCATTAATTTCTTCCCCAAAAGTAGAACAAGTCCTCTGAACTGATGTTGGCCTTGGTGCCAATCCAGAGTCATCACTCCACTTCCTCAGCTTTCTCCCCACTCATCTCCACCCATGACTGGTTGCAAGTTCCTTGCCTAAAACATCTCCTTAAGTAATCTTCCCCAGCCCATTAACTGCCCTTCAACACTGGTACTCCAATACCAGGCTTTTATCTATCTGACAACTCTTCTATCATATTATGATTATCAGCAAAAGCAAACATTCATAAATGTACAGGTCATTTGTGTTATTCTGCATTCACCAGTGTTCTCACAGAGAAGGGGTGAATTCAACTATTCTAACATTCATTTATGACCTGCTCTTTGCTTTTCTAAGCACACAAGCTACCAGTAGATACTGCATCTGCAAGGTCAACAAGGAGATGCAACAGAACAATACTAAACATGCGAAAAGGATATGCCAGATGTGGGTCTCAATAGAAAGTTATATTAATTTCTGAACTTAACTCTGAAATTACTTTATTTCTGTACTGTGCTGAATACTGATGACTATCTGTGCCAAAATTCACTTCATACTTTTAGAAATTCTTCTGATTACCTGTTATTTTTAAGGAACTTTTGATTAAAACCACCAATGAAAGACACTGAAACTTCACTGAGGAACTATTAAAATAATCTGTGTATTTTTAAAATGGAAAAAACCTCAAGTTGCTAGAAAATACATTTGCCAGCAGTTCATATTTCCCTTTCCTTAGCTATACTCAAATGAAAGGTAATTTTTAATGTTGTTGTTTTAATCGAAAAAAATCCTTCTTGCAGATCTTGGCTACTAGTGCATACATTCTGGAACTGATGAGAAAATGTCCCGGGAATCTTGATAATATGTTGGCAGAACATTCCTGTTTTGAAAATGTTGAAAATTTACTTAACTTGTCAGGATTTTTTCTTGTGATGCTGCTTGTTTTCCAAAGGATAGAAAAGCAGAATGACAAGAGTGACTTCCGAGGAACCCTGCATCTGTTGTCAGAGCACACGCTCTTGTTACTGCTTTCTTTGTTGTTATTAAATTTCTTACTCTATGATGCCTGTCTGTGAACTGGTGCACTTGACACCACAGAGGATCATGAGCAGTATCCTCATCCAAGAAGTCTTAAAACAATTATCCTGAGAAAATACCACAAGGGAGGGCTACCTGCACAGCCCACCTCATGCTATGCTAGGTCTCAAATTTAGGTACTATGCATCTACCTACTACCTCCTCTCTGGCATAGAGACTTTATAACTATCCCCACTAGCTATTTGGAAATTCTTTGACCTGCACCAAAGGTAGAGGCTTACACTGGGCACTGGGAAAATTTGCTCAATTTGTACAGTTTTTTATTCTCATCACAGACCCTGATTAAAAGGCATACTTATTCCTCAGTAATTTCAATGTGAACTTTTTGTGAGAAGGGACACTTTCCCATATGAGAGTTTAGATGAACATATGGATGCCTTGTTCCACACAACAGGACAATTATATAGACTTGACCTGCATTTTAAGAGCTTCTTACTTCTGGAAGATATCACAAAACATATGTCTCTTCATAGATGGGAATCTGCTTCCTACACAAGTGGCTTGCAAAGTTGGGTAGAACAAACATGTCAGGGACCTAAAATAAAGGGCTCATCTCTGTGATGATGTTTGAAACGGCTCCTTCAAATCACTCTTCATGATCTTGCCTAAGCTCTTCAGTTGTGCTATCAACAACTCATGGGTTTCTCTAGGGTTTGGAAAGCGAAATTTTTATTTTGCTCCTACTTATCTCTCCCTGCCTTGCAGTTCTCTAAATGACTTCACTGAGGCTTCAAGGATATAAAAATGTACCAATTAATTTCACAGCCACCTTCTGAACATACTAGGGTACTTTCTTTCCACAGCAACTGAGGTACAAAAGAATGTGGGTCACAGTTACCCACATATGCAGTGCAATTAGGGATGCCTGAGCTCATAAAAGGCTAGGGATTTTTTTCAAATAAAAAGTCTGGCTCTGACTGAGTTTCCTTATGACTGGCAGCAAGTACAGCTCAGAGTAATTTAATCTTGGAGGCCCCCTCATGTGCATACAGCTTAGTTGTTCAAACACAAAATTCCACAGATACCACATTTTCCTCCAAAACAGTGCTCTGTAGGATAATTTTAACTGCAAGAACACGAAGAGGATTAGTGGTATTACTGACTGGGAACTGACTGGCACTAGGCAATAATTCAAGATCATCTGAAATTACTGAAATGGTGCGTCTGATCTACCTCAGATACTTCTTAAATTTGCTCTGATTATCATCCTCAAAAGCCCTTTAAGCTTCTCTTTTCTTCAGATAACTAGCAGTCTGGTGTCTGCTTTGTGTCTTTGTCAGCAGTACTCTCTGGAACTGGGCAGACAGTATTTCCTCTGTGTTTCTGGGCTGGACCTTGCCAGGCACAGACCTTCCCCAACTCTATCGGTCCACAGCCAATGCCAAAGGCATAAGGAATTCACTTCCGTTTTGAAATCTCAGTATCTCACAAACTGAGCCTGCAGTTTTGGGGTTTGGTTTTTCTGCTTTTGCTCATCTGTGTCAGGAGTTCCAAATGCATAAAGCCTTCCAACACTCACTGCCACCAGTACCAAACTCTCTCAGTACTGCACAACCCAGGGATTGGACAGGGGTGAAGCACAGGGAAAGTTGTGCACAGTGTCAGGATGCACTGCTTCTCTGAGGCCAGCTTCCTAGGCAGTAGGGATGGCATTTAGTGGTGGCACCAGGCCACCTGGGAAGGCCACAGTGCCTCTCATAAACTGTGAGTATACATTTCAAGTTGGGGAAAAATTATCCTGTTACTGATAGTAGCTCTAAAGATAGACTGCAGTAGTTAGCAGAAGTGGCTATTGCTTAAAAAGCTATCATGGGTTCAGGAAATATTTTCATGTGCATTTCAAGGGGTTTCCCTTCTCAGAGTGAAAATCCCATGAGTTTTGTTCCACTTTTTGGAAATTTAGTTTACTTGGCAACTTCACACAGACTTTCAGACCTTGTGGTCAGAAATTCTTCTATGTACAGTTCTCCACTTGCCAAAGCAAAGTGGGTGACAGAATCACTCATAAGGAGGAAAAAGATGTTCACAGTAGAAAGAAATTAAGATGGCTTTACTCTTTTAACATAACAGCTCTGGATCTCAAGCTTCAAATATTTATTCTCTTCTAAGTACTTTCCAAACACAGGTGGAATGCAAGTAACAATGTGAATAACATGAAGGCCAAGTCAATGATAAACTAGCATCAGTAGCAACTATAATGTGAAAATTACTGTTAATTATTACCTGTTAGAAAAAATATTACAAAGAGGGAGTTGTAGACTCAATACAGACTTGCTCATTTAGACATTGTCATGAAACTAGCATTTATCTAACCTCTTGAATGCAATGTTTAAAGAATATTGGATATCAAATCAAATTATAAAACAAAATAAAAGGATATTTGTGTGTGTACCCCAAAGGTCTGTTTTAAAGATGTCACAGGGACTGAAAGTTTTCCTTTATTTTCAACACATAGATATTTCCCTAACAAACCACATCAAGAAATATGAATGTCACACATAAATTCTGAGAAGTGCTGTTTCACCAATTGACCCTCACCATCCCAATGCTTAACGAGCAAGCAGAAGTACATACGTGAATATGCTGATATGCACACAGCCAAATCTGCATATGAAGATGTGCGCAGTAGGGCATCTGGACCTGTGTTCTGATAATAAATCGATCCTTTGGTTCATTATCAGAAAATAAACTTGAAAGGGGGTTAGGGAACCTCAACAGCTGTTTCATAAAAAGAACTTTGGCATTAGGGAGAAATTTCCTGTCCTATTCCATGATCTCACTAGTAAGTGCTGTAGGCACACCCCACCCCGAAACCCAGCAATTCTGGCTTCAAACACCATGGATTTGCTCCTTATTTTGAGAAAATGACTATTTCTGTATGATTAATTAAAACCTCTCACCTCTTCCTTCTCGTCCCTGGATGGAACCTATTTTACAGATAGCTTACTGATCCCAGCCACCACAGCAAATATTTGAGCAAAAAGGGAAAGACAAAACCTTTTCTATTTACTAGATATTCCCAACCCTCTCTTTCTCATAAACTTTTATCTTAACTGGTGAAAAGCTATTGCAGTAAATTTTTAAAGCACAGCACCTCAGAAGCTGAAGAGGCAGCATAAATTGTTCACTCAGCTCAAGTGATTAAGCCCCGAAACAATTTTCAGAACCAGTCAACAAAACCAGTCATGTTTTTGTTTCTCCCATCTTTTAAGGGATGTGCAGGGCAGGTGGTGAAACTATAAGGAGAAATGGGGATCTGGTGCCACCCTGAGAAGTTCCACCTCCTTTGCTGCCACACTCTCATTTTAACAGACCAATTAGACTTACATTGACTTCTACTGTACTACGCTAGCTAAGTATTTCTTTTCCCTGCTTGCTGAGAACTGCTGAACTTAATTTTTTCAATAAAACAACACAGGAAACATCACCAAGATACACTACCCCCATAGAGCTGTTAGGTCAGCTGACCCTCATTCACTGTGAGGGTGGCCACATTTTAACTATGCTGTTTGGCCTGGCTTGACTCTATGACCCATTCCCGTATGTCTTAATGTACAGCTACACATTTCTCCACTATAGAAAGTGCTTAGAATCACAGAATCATAGAATCATTGAGGTTGGAAAAGACCTCTGATATCATCAAGTCCAACCTTTGGCCGAAAACCACCTGGCTGACTAGACCATGGCACTAAGTGCCAGATCCAGTTGTTTCTTGAACATCTCCAGGGATGGTCATTCCACCACCTCCATAGGCAGTCCATTCTATTATTTAACAACCATGAGAAATTCTTCCTGATGCCCAATCAGAACCTTCTCTGGCACAGCTTGAGGCCCTTTCCTCCTGTCCTGTTGCTGGTTTCCCAGAAGAAGAGGCCAATCCCCACCTTACTACAGCCTCCTTCCAGGTAGCTGTAGAGAGTGATAGGGGCACCCCTGAGACTCCTTTTCTTCAGACCAAACAACTGCAGCTCCCTCAGCCACCCGTCATAAGATGTGTGCTCCAGACCCTTCAAACAGCTTTGTTACCCTTCTCTGGACATGCTCCAGCACTGAACACACACTAGACATGCTCTTTCTTGTAATGAGGGGCCCAGAAATGGACACACGATTTAAGAGTGGCCTCAGCAGTGCTGAATACGGGGGGACAATCAGTTTCCTGGTCCTGCTGGACACATTATTCCCAATATAGCTCAGGATGCCATTGGCTTTCTTGGCCACCTGAGCACACGCTGGCACACGTTCAGCTGTTGTCAAACTGCACCCACAGCTCATTGTCCGCTGGACAGTTTTTCAGCCACTCTTCCCCGAGCCTGTAGTGATGCATGGGGTTGTTGTGACCCAAGTGCAGGACTCGGATCTTGGCCTTGTTGAAACTCACACCATTGCTCTCAGCCCACCGATCCAGCCTGTCCAGAACCCTATGCAAAGCCTTCCTACTCTCCAGCAAATCAACGCTCCCTCCCAGTTTGGTGTCATCCACAAACATCCTGAGGGTGCACTCGATCCCCTCATCCAGATCATCATACTGAACAGGATTGGTCCCAATATTGAGATCTGGGGAACACCACTCGTGACTGGCCACCAACCGGATGTGCCACCATTCACCACCAAAGAAATGGATGTTTAAGTACAAAATGGGAAAAATCCATGATCTACATAAACCAAAGCATGACAAAAAGGTGCCTACTTAGTAACGTACTATCAGTTTGCCAATCAAGACAAAACCTTTGCTCATAAAAATTTGAAGACATGCCTTTTAAAAACATTGCACTGGCTAGCAAATACACCAATATACTACCAAGCATAAGGTGACTTCTATGTCCTCCAAGTTCCACATACAAAAACACAGTAAAATTACTAGGAAAAAGAAAACTAAGGGAAAAATCAGTTTCTGACTCCACAGTGATATATTTAAAAAGCAATCATAAGAACTGTTACACAAAAGTATCTCTGACACACATTCAGCTATATTCAGCAGTAATTTAGATTGTGCTATTCCCACAAAAAGGCTTTTCTCTATAAAACTGAAGAAAAAAAATTTATTAAATGCCAGTCCAGACACAATGCAATTATCTAAAAAAGAAAATTCAGTCTTAAGGCTAAAGAAAAAGCATGTGCAGAATTATACACTGTTCCTATATTCTTCATACCCTGACATGTATATCCAAAACACATATGTGTTGCAATCTGTCAGTGTATTGCAGTTGATTACACCTTTATTTAAAAGAAAATGTGGATGAACATGTATTTTTTTAATCTTTATTATTCCCTCATTATCTGTGCATAGGAATATTATGATAAGCATAACAACAACAGTGAATTCTTGTGTGTACGAGTCCATGCTCTCCAAAAATCCAGGGAAAAATCAGAGACAAGGGAAATCATTGGGAGAAGAAAGGGCTCTGGGGTAAGCTTTCCTTCATCTCACTTCACATGTAGATATAAGTATACATGTGCTCTCACACATACATGTGTGTTTCCCACTATTAAATTGTGGCTGCATGCACTATTAACACAGATACTGTTTTTTAATTATGACAGAGAAATATTCTGGTGGTTTGATCCTGGCTGGATGCCAGGTGCCCACCAAGGACACTACATCACTACCCTCCTCAGCTGGACAAGGGAGAGAAAATACAACATAAGGGTCATGAGCTGAATAAGGACTGGGAGAGATCTCTCATCTATAACCATCAACGGCAAAACAATCTCAACTGTGGGGAAATGAATTGAGTGGAGAAATGAATTGAATTTATTACCAATCAAAATCAGAGCAAGATAATGAGAAGTAAAACGAATCTTAAAAAAAACCTTCCCTCTGCTCCTCCCTCCTTCTTGGGCTCTAGCTCCTGCTCTCCGAGTGGCACAGGGAGATGGGGAACTGGAGCTATGGTCAACTCATCACATGCTGTTTCTGCTGTTGTGTCCTGCTCAGGGAGAGGAGTCCTTCCCCTGCTACAGCATGGGGTCCCTCCTACAGGAGACTGTTCTCCATGAACTTCTCCAACATAAGTCCTTCTCATGGGCTATAGTTATTCATGAACTGCTCCAGCATGGGTCCCTTCCACAGTGTGCATTCCTTCAAACTGTCTGCTACAATTGTGGCAGACACAATTCTGATTGTGATCCCAGAGGATCACAACTTCTACCGGGAATCCTGCTCTAATGTGGGTTCCTTTCTCCATGGGTCTGCAGATAGATCCCTTGCAGGAGACAGGCCCAGCATGTGCTTCCCATGGGGTCACAGCCTTTTGGGCATCCACCTGCTCCAGTGCGGGTCTCCTCCATGGGCTGCAGGGGCACAGCTGCTTCATCATGGTCTGTACCACAGGCTACAGGAAAATCTCAGCTCTGGCACTTACAGCACTTCTTGCCCCTCCTCTTCCACTCACCTTGGTGTCTGCAGAGTTGTTCCTCTCACATGTTCTTACTCTTCTCTGGCCACAATTACTTCTGCATGATAACTCTTTTCCTGCTTAAAGATCTGATTGCCTCGGCCTTGACCAGCAGTGGGTCTGTCTTGGAGTCGACTGACATTGGACATGGGGGAAGCTTCCAGAAGCTTCTCTGAGAAGCCACTCCTATAGCCCTCCCTGCCACCACGCAAATCCAATAGTTATACGCATTTTTATTCAACAAGAAAAACATATCTTTAAAACATGCTGCTCCAAAAATTAAAAGCAGGAATCAAAAGGCAGAAATCAAACAAATTAGCCAATATTAATTTTCTAGTGGTACTTCTGAAAGCATGGATAATATATGCTGTAAGACAACCTTCTGTGTATAAGGCTTCAGTTATAATGAGCATTGGTGTATTCAACTGCAATACAGCTATTCACTCTTAGTGTTACAATGAAATGCTAAATTCATAACGAGTTCAGAAAATAAATTCAAGTGTCATCAACTACACAAAGTTTGAAAAAATAAACTAAAAACCTCATATATTTAAACACCACCCCCCCCCCCAACCTCACAATTAAAACCAAATACATAATGAGGAAATACAATCAAAAAAATCAAGCCTTACCCTACCCTTCTATCCTTTCCATCCTTCACTGGTAGTAATTTTCAAATGTAAAGAATAACATTAAGGTAATAGCAATGATAATGAGCTTGGCACTGGACATTTTCCTGGAATTTATAAATCTCAGCTCAACATAAAATCCCCCAACAACCAAAACCAAATCTGAAACCCCAGGAAATGCCTCCTTGAAACACACATAGGTTTGGGGATTTTGGTCTTCTTCTTTCAGAAACTCAAAGACAATGTGCATTAGGATATCTTCCCCAAAAACCCTTTTAACGTCATGAATACCTCGTAACCTAGGGAAAATGCTGAAATGCAAAGGTATAACCCATTACCTACTGCACTTGGATACTGAAACAGGCTTATTTAAAATATATTTTCCTTTCTTTAAAATAAAAGCTTAGAAGATCACTTGTAAGGCTTTAAGACATACCATAATACTTTATAGTGCAGGTTTTTAGTGCACTCCTCCTTTTCCCTTGCCAAGTAGAATACACTGTGTCTGCAGATTGTTATGGCCAAAAGACAAGTGCAGGTTTTCTGGCCTCCTCCCAAAGGTAGGCTACGAAAGTGCTGCCATCTGGGAATGTGCCTGACTCGGCATCCCCTGCAGCCTGCCTTCATGGGGGGTCCACAGTGAAGAGGACATTCTCTGCTCACCCCCAAAGCATGCAACGAAGCCAGCTGAAATATTTCTCATTCTTCCTTCTGCTGTGCTCAATGCCTCTGGTTTTAATGAAATGCTACAGGAAGCTCCCTTTCAAAAAAAGCCCCAAAACCACAAACTGAAACTAGATTTGGGGCCTCTTTCAGATGGGGTTTAATGTGCCTGCTTCTGCTAACAGGAACACAGATTGAGACAAAACCCACAGAAAGGAAAGTCTGTGATTTCTTAAGCAGCACTGGCCCCTCCTTTGATTTTCAGCTAAAAACTTTTCACAGTCTTACTCATGTTTTAGACTGTACACCTGATTTTTTTTAGTCTTTCTACAGCAAAACTGTCACTGACTTCAGAGAGGCAATATCTGAAGTATGCCACATGATCATGTCTTGTGCTTAGTAAGATTAAAGAGGGTTTGAGTTTTATCCTATCAGCTTCACAGGAGAAAACTAAACAACTAGGTGAAAGAGAAAAATTGGCACTACTTGCAGCCACAGAAGACCATGGCTACAACATTCTCAAGGACTAAGTAATGCAAATATGTATAGATATATATACACATGGATATTATGCGTATAATATACATGTCTATATATACTGTAAAGACAGATAGATATATTTGTTTACAATTCTATTGGATTTTATACCAGCGGTGTCATTTATCTTCTGACAACAACAGAGATGCCTATTTGAAAAGTGACCAAGAGAAACTCCTGCCAAAACAGAAGTGACCTTTCATACCAGAAACTCACTTTAGGCTTCAAGTAACAACAAAAATAACCCCCAATTTCTTGCTGTAATGAAAGCCACTGAAAGTTGTGCAAATAAATTATTATTTAGGTCTTTCACAGAGGATGTCAAAGTTCAGACAATTTTAAGTCTCATCCTAAGAACACCAGAGATGAACCCTGTCGCACAGATTTTTTTACCTCAAACCTTTGTCCACTGAGTTTAAGAGCAAAACATGATAATGAAGAGAGACACTGGGACACAGGAAAGTCACTGGTGATCTTTGAGATCCATAGGGACAGCATAAACTTTAAACAAGTATATCCAAGATAAGTATATTGAGTTCACGATATACTGGGCTCTATCCTCTGTGAAGGGTTTTTACTTTTCTCCTAGTAATGCAGTTTATCAAAATAATAGTCTAGATTGGGGTGGCTGGATCTCAGCAACAGAAGCAGCTAAATCTCTTTGCCAAAGCCCTCTCCCATGACTTGGCACTGCTGGCTACCAGCTCTGTGCAGCTCCTGAAAATGTGCAGGGAGAAGCAGCTTAGCTGGTGAGCTATGAGCCAGAGACTGAAACGGAGTGAACAGCAATTGCCTGTGGCTCATGAAGCCCTTATCCACCTCCTTGGACATCTCAAAAATGTCTCAGAAAGTTAAATGCTTTTCCCTCCCTCACCTGGATGGAAACCAGGACCTCTGCTGATGCCCGGACACGGAGAACTGACACATTGTGTGGTACATCTGTTCAGTACATTGATCTACACCAGCAGGTAGGTCAGGATTCACTGTAAATGGTCTTTGCTATAGCACAAGCTGCCTTCTAAACCCCTACAAAAAGTAGATCTCACATGACTGTATTCATCCACAGAGCTGTGCTTCCTTTAGAAAATCATTCCCCTGGCAGACCTATGAGAAGGGCAGAACTNAGGACAAATACTTTCCACATTGTGTAACCCAAAGCACAGCCCCACATGATTAGCATAAAACTTCTCAATGTATATAACAATCAAACTCACACAGGTTCTTCCAACACTGAGCAGAACAAGATTTAATGTTCTGCAAAATCACAGCTTCTAAACCACTTCCAATCACGATTATTCCAAAAGACATGAGGATTTTTCATTCTATTCATTTAGTTAATTTGTTGGGGGAAAAGAATTTAAAGTAATAAAAAATTATTTATAGATCTATAGATCTGTATCTATATCTATACAGTTATATAAATAAACTCCATATAAGCCCCAAATATCAATCTCTCTCAGATCTATACGATAAATCATAGCATAGGAGAAAAATTTAAAAGGCTCAAATCACTACTAACTACACAAATAAACCAAATCTACAATGCTCATTCTCTGATGATAGGGAATATGATACGAATCCCAAGTGGTAAGGTTGGATCAACAGTCTAGCCTTCAACTCCTGCTTGCTGTGTGTAGGGGTATATTATTGCCGGGGTTCGGATTTCTTTCTTTTGTTTTTTCTTAAGGAATTTATCCCCCATAAGTTGCTAAGGAACTGTGACAGCTAGGTACTTAGGAGAAGCACAGAGGATCGCCAAAGCCTTCTCCTTCACAGGGCAGGGGGAGTTTCTCTCAGGGGGCAGAATCAACACGAGAATTTGGGCTGCCAAAAGCAGAGGCTGGGCAGCTGCTGGCTCTCTTGGGAATTTCGGAGTGGGACAGTCACAGCTGCTGTTGGCTGAGGGGGACCCACTGCGAAGAGCCNCCAACATTGACTGCCCTTGGGGTTTGTGAAGCAATGCCTCTCCTCCATCCCTCCCTGCCCCGGGCACAGCTGCCATTACCCCGTGTTACCTGGGCTCACGCCGGAGTGCCCCCTGCAGCAGCAGGGGAACCATTGCACCTGCTGTGCCCACAGGGAGCCACCACTGCCCCTGCTGGCTGTGACCATTGCTACACCAAAGGGGAAAAGTGCCTGAGGCCAATCAGGCTGCCACTGGGTTTCTGGTTCTGTTTGTGGTTAATGCCGTAGTTGTTGTTATTTGTTAGCTTTGTTTTAGATACTAGTAAAGAACTGTTATTCCTATTCTCATATCTTTGCCTGAGAGCCTCCTGATTTCAAATTTATGATAATTCGGAGGGAAAGGGGTTACATTTTCCATTCCAAGGGAGGCTCCTACCTTCCTTAGCAGACATCTATCTTTCAAATCAAGACAACTACATAACTCTTACAGCCCCTGACCTGAAAAAGCAGTGCTCCTTACTTATCCCTAGAGTAGCAGAAAAGCTGTGGGTTTTGTTGAGCATTCACAGAAAAAGAAAATTCAAATTAACAGTGAAGTCTGATACCTTGAGCTGCACACCTTTTTTTTATTCCCAGTTTAGAAAGTGGACAATTTTACCCCAGGGATACAAAACATTTTGGTGCACTCTGGAGCAACAGTTGACCATTAGACTTGCAAAAACAGAGAGGCACTATATGGCATGGCTACTTCACACTAGTCATATTCCCAACCCCGGCAATAAAAGCCTTTGCTTTCCTGGCGAAGGGTTCAAATCTCTTCATGTAAGTGATATATAGCTTGGGCAATCTTCCAGATGCACTTGTGCAAGGGGTCAGAGCTTCTGCACTACTTGCAACACTCTCCTCTGACCCTCTGTCCAGAGCTAGTCCAACACACTACAATGCAAAATGAGCTGGACTATATCAAAACACTAATATAAAGATTTCTGCTAGCAAACTTTTAAAGGTTTCTGCTAACAAGCTGGATGTGAATTGAGACTTGTCTGCCAGGGGACCCTGATGCCAAATTGACTTTTGCTTTTATGTATTCTTCACATATACCTGTAGCTCTGTAGCCCATTATTGTATAATTAAATAGATTTTTAGCTAGCATTTTACTTACTCTTAGACAGAAAGACAAAACACAATCCTAATCTTGCTTCTCCTGAGAACCAAGGTTGAGCGCCACTTTCCCATAAACAACTAACGAGGAATGAGGGCTTTAAAAGAGGGTAGAACCAAAGGGGGGAATTACCTCATCACTTGTGTGTTTAACTGGGAATTCTTGTCAATTATGCTAATTTGCTAAACTTATAAACTTATAAAACTGTACTCACTTTATGTCATGTGTGCATCTTCAGCGCATTTCTGTATCTTGTGCACCTGAGGGGACTCTTTATAAAGTTAGCTGCATTTTATCACCTAACCATGATTTTAGGGCTCAGAAAAAGGCATCAACCCAATCAGGAAAAAGTTAAACTCTGCCTTCGTCTGCAGCCCTCCCAGGCAATCCTAGTCAAGAGATGTCAGCAAGAGCTCTGCAAGTGAGGAAGAAGAATGAGTTCATATCCAAACTGACCTCCCTGCTAACACCGAGAGTATCGCATCGCTCATCGGAAGTAAAACCCCAGAGACCCTAAGCAGCATGACTCTGGTTATCAACAATAGTCATACTCCACACCAGTGTTTCAGGTACATGCTCATGAAAGAATCATGGGCAACTACTGCATCCAAAGAAACCATAACCTCACTGTTAACCCTGCCCTGGTCTGGCCCTGCTAACTTCACTCACCTGTTGCTTGGCAAAAGCTGCTGTGAGAAGCAGCAGGAATGTTACACACAGCTGGCTTTGGACACTGTCTGAAATGTAGGAACTGTCTACATCTGGAAATGATGTTCATCAATGGAATCTCCTGACCTACTCTCTCTAAAACCAGTGGTGGGTTAGCTGAGAGATTCCTATTCGCCCTTGAAGAACAGGGAGGGATTAATGTTATACATTATCACACTTTTACTGTTATAATAGTAAATATGCTGGGTTTATACTATTGCTGTAAAATCTCATGCCATAGCTGAGCTCATTTAATAGAGATATGGCTCTGCCCTACACCACATTTACTGTCCCTGTCAGCAAGCTTACAGTGCTATTTCTGCAACTGTACTGAAAATATTCCTCTGCACTGAGCAGCAGCTAACAAGAGTTAGCGAAGTGCCTATTGCTGTTATGCATCTTCAGCGAAACAACACAAGCCAAGAGGTAGTTCCAGTAGAAGTAAAATGGTGTAAAAAGTAGCAATAGCTTTTTATTCTTTTTCCACACTCAAGACACTGCAACACTCTGCATTCTTTGATAGGAAAGTGGTATCAGCTCTGTTAAGTGGTGTCTTGGTTTAAAAGACAGGTGTTTGCTAGGGAAGGCAGGAGCCCTCCTTGAAATGGAAAAACTGCAACCCCTCTCCCTCTGAATTATTATAAATTTAAAATCAAGAGGCTCTCAGGCAAAGATATGGGAATAGGAATAACAGTTCTTTACTAATATCTAAAATAAAGCTAACAAATAATAACAACTATGGCATTAACCAACAAACAACCAGAACCCCAGTGGCAGCCTGCCTNCCCCGCCCCCTGCCCTCCACCCTCCGCCCTGTTGAGGAGAAAGGCTTTGGCCATGTGCTTTTGTTCTCTTAAGTACTCAGTCATTAACAGCTCATGGGAGAAAAATTCCTGAAGATAGAGAAAAAGAAAGAAAGCCCCCCCCCAAAAAAACAAACAACAAAAACCAAGATCCAAACTCCGACAAGTGGATTTTTCAGACTCTGAAATAGAATGCTTTCCTAAAGCTGAATTAAAATTAAGGAACTATAAACTTTCAGATTAAAAAAATATTAAAAATCTACTCTGCACAGAGGAGGGGACCAAGATTTATTTGCCAACAAAGAAAAAAATCTAAGCATACAGGTGAAGTGTCTTTCTCCCTCTCTCTAGCTTTTTTTTTTAAAGAACATGTATTTCAAAAGTAACACTTTTCTCAGTGGACACATTTTGAAATTCAGTGCAGTGCACTACTCCCCATGCACCTGTAAAACCGCCCTATCTCATAGAGTGAGATCTTGAAACGTTGCACAGGAATGGTATCCATAAGACCACAGAGGTATGAGAAGTCAGCCCATGCCACATACTATGCCTCTTCAGAGAAGAACTGTCTGTCAGGAGCAATGTAAAGAAAAGGCAGGGCTTCATCCATGAAATGGAGAGGACTGGCTGCAGCATAATAGGAAAATCAGACAGTGGAATAGGTGGAGTCTCCTAAATATCACCCAGCAAATGCTTTTTCAACTTGCAGAGATGTGACAAAGCTTGGAATATCAGGTTGGAAGGGACCGGCCTTTCTTAGAAAAAGCACAGTCTAACCAAGATGGTCCAGCTGTCCTGCTGAATCACTGGGGAATCTACCACTTCCCCAGTGAAATTATTCCAGTGGACGACTGATCTCTAGGTGGTGTCTTTATTTACAGTCTCATAAAATCTCTGTCTTCAGGAAGGAAAGAGGGGACAGCTTACTCAGACCCTTCAGGGAACAGTACCATCATCATCCCTGAACTAGGCCACCCCATTGCTCTTCAAACACAAGATCTGGCACTTTGTCTTAGGAAATCTGTTGAAAAAAGAGCAGCATTAAACCTTTGCACTATTGGGTCTCATTGTAACCAAATCACAGAAAGAGACAAAACTGCACTGAATTCACTAGGAATGTCCCCAGTGGGGTCATAGGAAAAACACATCTTACAGCATCTTGAACAGAGTCCAGAGACACATTAAAAAAGCCTACCATAAGATCATCATTCTCAGAGTCACCTTGCAGAGAAACAATCAAGCAATCACATGGAAGATCTCATTCAATTTCACTTTAGCACTATTCATTACAAGGCACTTGATACTTCACGCTTCCCACCAGACAAAGCTCTTCTGATTCCAAAATTGCTCTACTAAGGAAAAACTCTACATGCTGTCTTTTTTATTCTGACTTTATATTCTGGATTTTTGCTTGGACAACATTCAACAAGGAACAAAATCTGCATAGATGTCAAAGGATGGGAGTAGGTTTTGAGACATGGAAACTGTGATTTTACCAAAAAACGCCCCACGTTGTCAAAGAGCTTAGGGAAAATATAACACTGTAATTGAGGCTATGAGGTCATTATCCAGTTTCCTACCTGAAAAAACGATGAGGCCAATGATATATTAGTTTGACCTAAAGCAAAAGCTGAATGAGAGAAAGTAAAATAACCAAACATAAACCTGTAACTTAGTTTTCCAAAACTGTTACTGAAATAATGAAATAAATATCAGGAAAAAACCCTCAAACCCATGAAATTAATTATAATAACATTGAAACAGCAGAAATAATAGCAGACTATACTTTGAAGCCGTTTGCAAGACCTGAGGAAGATGTCTGCAGTACGTTTTTTAAAGAAATACTAGCTTCTCTTAGAAGAAAATACACTGGGTAGTGAGATAATACTAGAATGTCAGCTGCTTCCAGAAACTGCTCCTTCTATGCAGCACTCAGCACAGATGTTTTCAAGTCTTCTATAGACCCAAGCTCAAGGTAAAACATCATGGGAAACCACACATCAGCTTCTTTCCTCACAGTGTTGGCCAAGGAAAATGATGAAGGCATTGAACAATTGGTGTTGTTCCAATTAATGGGTGTAAAATATTCAAAAAAGAAAAAAAAAGACAACAATCTTTTAAAAGAACATCCATCAGTCTTTGTTTCTTTTCCAGTGGAAAGGAATGGAAACCCTCTCACTGGCTTCAACAGGAACCAGGCCAGACCCTGAAAGTCTTCCCATAGAACTTTCACTATGGTGAAGATGTACATTGGCATAAACATTTCTGGTTTATCCCCTGCCTTTTTCCTCCTAATAAATTGCACATTTGCAGCACATAATGCCTGAAAATTAAGTTTATAATAAAAACACAACTCACTGAGGCTTGCAACTGTGCAGTCAAAAATGAACACTAGGAGAATTAACATGCATAAGGAATTATGGGGTTTTATTATGCAGTGAGTTAATTTAAGAAGTTTGTAATAATTTAAACCTATCATAAAACATGACAAATAATGGCAAAACTTCATTGGTTCAGTGGACCAAGTTAATCCTGAACTTGGTGATAGTTGTATTACTGTTTTTAATATTGCTCTTAGAGCTTACAAATCAAAGCAAAGCCTTAGAAGAGAGACAAACAACTATGAATAGCAGGAACAAACAGAGAATGTTGTCACAATCATACAACTTTCATTTCGCACAATTATTATCACATTACTCACACTCAAAAAGCTTTTACGGCCATCAGTTTGCAAAAAGCTTCATTCACTGTTTGCATTACAACACCTTTATTTCTAAATAAATTCCTGCTAATGAAAACATCCAAGTGTTTCTATCTAAATGAAAAGAGACTAAAACTCAAAATATTCACCTGATTCCATGTGAATGAAATTAAAAGCACTCTTGAACTCCTGGATCAAGTGATGTGCCCTGGCGACAACCTAAAGTTGCAGCAGGATACAAGCAAAGAACAAGCCTTGTATCTTGGTTTCAACAAGGACAAAGTCCAGAAGCACAGGTCAAGAGATAACTGGGAGTGCTGGGTGCAGTGTGGCACCACACAAACAAGAGTTACACTTCGTATTTCAGTGCCATTTGGTACCTTATCAGTTTCCAACCAGTCTCCCTCTACCTCTTAATACAAACAAAATGTCTTCCTTTTTCGTTAGTGCACCACAAATAACAGGCATGTGTCTTCTATAGAAATACAGAAGGTGTAATCTATACACACCCAATCCGTAAAATTAAAATCTCATTAAAGAGTCTGAAAGAAATTAAAGTTCAGCATAACCAAAAGCAACTTCCAATGTCTCAGCAGTGTGGAGTAGGCCATCCCCTGTACCTACATCTTGTAATTAAATTTTCTTAAAGTTAAGAGACTTGCTCACAGTGAGATTAGCCTTTCTTACCTTTTGCCACATTTTGATGAAGAAGAGCTCTCCAGAAAAATTGAAGAAAACATTGGTGTCATAGGCATCATCACCAATGTTGGAGATGAAAATGTTAAGTGAGATGTTCCTCACTGCTCCCAGGGCCAGGTAGGCAGTTCTGTCATCAACACTGTAGGCAGAAACAGTTTCATTGGTTTAACACTGGTCAGCTTTCACTCTGATCCTGTTTTCTTCCTGCTACAGAAATGTCACAACTCAACTATTTAAAAGCTCAGCAGGCAGAAGTTCAGGAATATACTGTACTGCATAGTGCAGAGGGCTATGCTGGGAATGAACAGCTCCTGACTCAGGGTTCTGACATTGTATTTTGGGACGTAGGAAAACTCCACGATTTCCACATGAAACTATTTCAAACAACCTAATAAATTAGTTGAAAACTGTAAAGTAATTGGATGGGGCAAATGCAACAACTGAAAGATATTATGCCTGCATTCAAATACACAAGCTATTTCAGTTTGTCTCTCAATAATTCAGACTTATTCTAGCAACTCTCTGAAAAATCTTCTTAGAGTTATGCTATGGATAGGAAAAATCTAAAACAGGCTCAAATAAAATCCAGAAACTGGTGTAAATGAAAAAAAAGTGTGGAAATTGCAACAAATTACCACTGAATGTGACTAATCTTTCTTTAAATGGTTATGCTGGACCTAACATGGTGGAGTCCCTTCCATAAGTGGAATATCAAGGGTAACAGCTATATATCATGAATCAACACACTGTTGCAATATGGCATCACAGATTACATACAAACACAGACACGCGCACATAGGTAAATATAGATATTCATGCACACACATTTATTATTTGGTATTTAATCCTTCTAGGCTGTTCAGAAAATGAGCTAGCAAGTAGGAATAAGGCTAAAGATAAATCATAAGAAAATACAGTATCAATGCACAGATATGCAGGTCTTAGAAGTAACAGTAAAAGATAATATGAAATATACCAGGTATTCATTTAAAAATTAGCAAAAATAGCCAAATATTAAATTTGGTAGTTATCTTAACTGAACTCTAAGACCATTCATACATCCTGAAGAAACAGAGGCATTGCCATAGAGAAAACACTGAGTAGCTGGTCAGAAAAGGACAAAGAACTCCCGCCACACAGCAGGGAGATGCGCACTATTATTTCCTCTAGAGTACAGCCAGCCCAAAAGTAAGAAGGAACCACTTTTCATTCACCCAATTTCTATAAAGGAACAGCTGTTCCAGTGACATACATGTTGGCACACACCACACTTCTGCTTCTCAGCAGTTCTCTGAAGATGGCTGGCGTGCAGGACAAGAGCTGTCTTTAAAGGCAGCCTGACTCTCCATTGCTACCAGCCCTCCTCTGACACCCTTCTTCATGTTACTGTAGTCAGGGTATTTGCATAAAAGTGGAGTTTTTGGAAATGCAGTGTTTATAAACTGTTCAGCATCTTCTGCCAATCATAGCTGTACCAGACGTCCAAAGACAGAACTTGCTGGACTCCATCTGCCTATGGGTTTTTGATGATACGTACCAAATCAGCCAGGGGCTCTAGTGAATGAGAAGTTTGGAAGAAGATGGTCTAGACTCAGGCTTTAAAGCTGATGGCTATGGATTGTGAATGTGACTTTACCACGTAACATGAACAATATTTATAGCATATTTGTTTCCTGCATTTACTTCATTTATGATGATCTTCATTTATTAAGCCCAAAATTATGGCTTACAGTTCAATGACAGCTTATTGTGAGGAAGAGACAAGTATTCAGGAAACATGTCTGCTTTCTCACACTTAAAATCAACTGCAGACAATGACCAATCCTATTGATAACTGGACATTTTGCTTTCAAAATATTAGTTTTTTCTCATAATGAATTATCAGTGAATATAAAGATTTGCAAAAGTGCATACAGTACAGGATTGACTGCAAAACTGATATGAGTTGTCGCTCCTTATATACCAAATTAATGGCTCATCTACATGAGAATACTTGAGAACATTTAACCTTTTGGCACCAATTTCAACCCTTACTGTTGACAAACAGACAAATTATGAAGAGACTAAACAATCTGCTGGGATTATCTAATAATCAAAAGTGCATACTTGGAAGCAAAAAAAAAAAACTCAACAATTTAATACCATGAATTATTTCTCATGAACTTTATAATCTCACTTCTTGCAACCACTTTAAAACTTAATCAGCATCTGTTATTACCAGAATTGGGAAGTATTGCTACAGTAAGCAAAGGAATATTACAAGCTCTTTATCTTATGTAGAGTTGATATTAAATGCAATGTATGCTACAGAATGCTCTCTGAATTGGTAGTAGCAGAACTTTGAGATTTAACATAAAGTGAGGACAACTGGGAATACTCTCCTTCCTAACGAGTAACTAAAAATTCTCATAATAAAATCGTACTTAAAACTGACCTCACAAAAAATAATGCAAAAATTAACACCAGTGGGTTGTGTCACTCCCTTTCTAAAGCTACCACTCTTGTTCAAAGTGTATCATACCAAAAAGACATTTTTCTCAGCAGAGAAAGAAAATCCACTTGTACAAGCACACTGCAGATGCTCCTATACAAAATTCACACACTAAAAAACCTCCAAAAAAATCTCACTGATTTTAGGCTGGCATGTGAGTTCAGTTCTCCCTCTGAAAGGGTGTAAGTCCCACAAGACTGTGCTATAAGTCCCATTTTAAAAGAGCAGCTTTCTGAGTCATTGAATCTATGTACATCTGGAATGAATCAGGTTCACCTGCAGTGAGAAGAGGATTAGGAATCTCCCCATGGGAGGTTCCAAGCACTGTTGGCTGCTTGAGAGAGTAGTGTCACGAGTGCAGAAGCTTACTGTGGTGCTGGAACAGCTCTTTTTGCCACTCTGGTGACATCTTCCTCCAGCACCTGCCACACATTAAGCACCCTATATGCTTAATGCATATATGTCAAAATACGTCAACTAAAGAATTTGTTGTCACTCTTCAGAAACAAGAAAACAAACTAAATCCACTCCTTCATCTCAACAACGTTTCTCAAACAATTTAAGAAATGTAATCAAGCAATGACTTTTTTGTTTATATTTTCATGTATGAAAACTACAAAGCTGCCAACATTCTCAACATGATCCTTGTAACCTTGCTCACATAAAGGAAGAAAGGCTAAACCAAAGCAAAAAACAAAAACACAAACAAAACAACAACAACTCAAAAAGGAAAAAGAAAAGTAAAGAAAGAAAGGAAGTGGGAAAATATCAAGAAACAATCAGTTAATTAGACAGAATACTACCATCTTGTTACATTAGGTACTACACTCAAAAAATGAACTGAGTAAAAGTTCTGGGTAGACTGCAGACATATGTAAGTATTTATTATATATAGGCAAACACACTTGTAAACACATACATACGCCTGAAGGATGTCAAGTTATCAGTGTTTGCATGGAAAGAAAAAAAGTTTTAAATTCAGAAGTACCAATTACTTCCAGCTTTCATTCACATGACTCAAGCTTGCAAGTAACAAGCAAGTCTGAAAATCGGGCTCCAAAATTCTGCCATAGTTTTGAATTCACTGACAATGGTAATACACATCAAATGTAAATAGAAATATTTAATTTACTCCTTCAGTGATTAAGAAAATGAAAGCAAGTCCCAGGATAAAGCAAATATCTTTGTTGCATGCTTTAATGGTCTAATTATTAATGTCCACACCGCATCATTGCATTATTGTCAGTGAGGGAAGAAAGACCATCTGAGGAAGACAAACTGAAAAGATCTGCTATCTTCATTTCTCCACCCATCAAGATACTGCTTTTTATTTACATGGGTCAGTGGACGCATAATCTGCATTCCAAATGGTGTGAAGGGAGATTTTCTCTATTTCGTATTTCATTTCTCTATTTCACCAGGGTGAATTTTTTAAAAAAGTGAAAAGGCATTCAGCGCTTCCTCTCAGCCTGTGCGGATGATACATAGGGCAAGGAATGTGGCAGGGTCACACTTACCCTATTATCTGGGTCACTGACTTTCCCTTTTGTATTAGGAACCTTTCTTTTCTTACAGTAAATTAGCACCTACATGGATAAATCACCACTACTGCTCAATAGACAGTGGAAGTTACAACTGTGATCAATTAGACTGCAAATAGGTAAAACCCTTTTAAACAACTGAAGTCCAATCTGTCCTCCAACTCCACCCCATGAAATTAAAGAACCCCATCTTTCACTTTTAAATCAATAAAAGGTGTAAATCAACAAACACTGGTACTGTGACAGATCCAAACAGATTTCTACCTTCACCAACGAGCACTGCAGTTGGGTCTTTGTAGTTACTAGGATAATTAAATATTAATTTTGTCTCTACAGACTCTTTGCATCAATCCTGCATACCTTCCTTCTCTTGGGTTTCTTTATTGCAGGCTTCAGGGTTAGTTGAACTTCAGGAGGAGTTTTTGCAAATATTTAAAGCTCAAGGGCCATTGAAAAGCTGAAACCCTCAGTTGATCTGGGAATATCTCAGTGAAAAACTGAGAGGTAGAGGCCCCATAAACAAATATAAACCAAATAAAAATTTTAAACAACCCCACAGGAAGCAAAGCTATTGGATTTTACACTGCTTGATTACATTGTTTTCTCATCGCATGTATGATCAAAAGAATTGCATTGCAATTCTCTCTGGAAAGTTCACAGCCAATTTAGACTAATGACTGGGCCAAATGTTCAAGATACAATGACTTATTCTGCATTAACTGAACTTCTGCCTTCCCCCTCTCATACTGAAGTCTATGCTAGCAAAGGCACACAGAGACCTTACACAGCTGACGACCAGAGCCAATCTGACGTACATTAAGCCAGCTATGGCAAACTAGCACTGAGGCCATGAACTCATTTCATTAATGATCTTTTTCTGTATTTCTCAATCTAGTTCTCAAGAAGAGACTTTGCAGTGTGCCCTGAGTAGTACATAACGTGAGGTGATAGGAAAAATATAATTGAGAATTCAAGGAGTGGTCAGCCAAGGTTCCGTGTCAGAAGAGCACAGGTTAAGAGTAGTACCATAACAATATTGCTCTTGATGGAGACTGAATAACAATGTTCCACTGTTCCCCCTTAGGAAGGAACAAAATGAAAAAAAGTGCTTACTGTGGTGAGCCCAGGGCCTTGGCCATAGAACCGCTTGTGCCAGCACCTTTTTGGTACAGGGCTGCTGTCTCTAGTGCTTCAGTTACCATATATATTACAATTCAGGAATATGGCACAGAGCCTTACCTTTTCCATCTTTCCTACACTTTAATGTTAAAAATGAATGCATTTGAGTAGTAAACAAAAGGTGGAGAGGGTAGAGGAGTTGGAGGTAGGGGAAGACACACATCACACACCACTTTTTAGTATGGTATAGAAAAAACAGCAATTCCTAATATGGCTGGTTACCATATATTCAAAGTTTCTCTGGAAACTGTCCTCTTTTCCCCAAGTGTAGTTTCTTCCCCTTACGTACAAAACAGATATAAATCCCAGCCATGTGTGCCTTCGAACTTTTCAATAAAATGGATGGAACAGGGTGTAACATCCCCATAAAAATACACCTTATCATCCTACAGAAATCTGGTGCCCTTTTATTATTATCAGTAATTTCAACTACACTCAGATGTTCACAACCCTTTATAAACAGAACTTAAGAATCAATGGGGAAAGAACCTCCTCTGTTTTCACACAATGTTTACTCCAGGGAGCAGCTTTTGGCTTGAATCAAGCTGCTCTGGTTTGTGAAACTGTGACATGAAAGCAAGATGAGGCACAACATCTACAGAAGCTCTAGTCTAACCTAATCTTTCACCCTTGCAGTCACATATACAAACTAACATCTTTACAAGCTATCCTTGAAATCAGCATTACTGTGCTTCTGGGACAAATTTATCCCTTCATGAGAATGAAAGACACCATCCTAAGGTTGCAATGCAAACAAAAACTAGTTACTAGTGGCAGAAAGAAATGCAAAAGATATATGGTATCAGGCATGTAGGTGAAGCTGCACACATCAGCCTGACATGAAAAAAACCCCCTCTATATTTTCCCTATTTGTTAAAATATTTGAAGAGCTCTGTTAAAGTACATGATTGTTGACCATAGAGCTGAAATTTGAAGCTGAATCAATAGCACTTTATACTATACTGTTTCTAGAAATTAGATAATTAATGAAGTCATCCTGCAAACCTATGTGTTTACCATAAAAATTATGCCTTCAGAAATAGATTTCCTGCTATTAGATAGCTTCAATTGCTCGTCCTGTTCCTGGAATGCTGGGGTGCAATATGCAATTTGAAAACCATACTCAGCTAAGCATTGATGAGGGAATTAGATCAGTGCCCTATCCAGTAATCACTTTCAGAGGTCAATAAAAGGCAATTAAACAGAGAGAAAACATTAGAAACAGTATAGCTTTGTTACTTAAGGCAATTTATTTTGCAGTAGCAGATGTTATACTCCAAGAGTAAGCTATGTCTAAATGTCAAACATGATAAGCAACATATCCCCATACCAGCATATTTCCTCTATAGCTCACACAAAACCAGCACAAGGATTTACCTGGTAACCTATGAAGAACCTCAGGCTTACCAGATTTTGCAATTTCAAGATGTAATACAGAAAAAGTTCATGTAGTTGCACCATGAAAGACGATGTATATATGTATGTATAAATACATATACCTGCACATCTGTAGTAGTCAAGATGTATACGACAAATGAAAAACAGAAGTGTATCTGCCTCTCATTGTGTTCTGTACATTATCAAGAATTTCCACCTCTTGAGGCAGACGATATATGACAGAGCTTCCTAAGGTTAAGCTTTTGTTTTGTTAGCTTTATGCTTCAGTTGCTAGAGCAACAGTGCCTTTAACTATCTTAGGCCCATAAAATACTGATATTGGGATGTTCACAAGGAGGGCCAGGTTACGCCCAGCGATGAATTCAAATTATATGAAAGAACATCTCTTTAGGGTCTAGTTTAAAATAAAAAACAACAAAATCCTACTCCAGTAGATTAAGTTAAATAATTCTTGCAAAAAAAAAAAGACTGGCTTGTACAATATTCTTGCCCTGTTAGTAGAAAACAGAGACTGAGAATCTGTATTCTTTTACAAGATACATGTACATACTCTGGATTGTTAGCACTCATCACTTGATAGTTCTATTACCATCCTTTTCAAAAGGAAGAGGACTGTCCACTCTTACAAAGCTAGGCATATTTATTTTGGGAGAAATTTATGAAGCTCTAAGCACAACAAACCAGGTGGGAACCGAGAAACCATTTCTTCATCCCCATTCATCCGCAACAACAGAAAACATTCACTTATGCTTTGAGATTATACTCCCACTGCAATTTGCACTACATCCTGATTAATTATGGGCTCTGCCCCTTCAGGAAACTGCAAATCCAACCCTGGATAAGTTACAACAGAGTTTTTCATATGCCTCACAAACTCAGCATACAATACACTAACAACTGTCTGGAGGTAAAAGATAAATAAAGGATAAATAAATTAGAAATTGCAATTCTGCTTCATAGCTTCACCAAAAAAAAAATTTCCAAACAGAATTACAAATATACATAAAATGGTAGTAAATAGTTTTTCACTGCACCCTTTGCAGTGCAGCAAATCACTTTTAAAAAACATTAAACTATGCTATAATTTATGAAAGCACTTAAATTACAGCACAAGACTTGGTATGACTTTTTGAGAAAAAAGGAAGCAATCTACTCGTATCCATTTTCCCAATGTTTCATTATTTTTTTTCTCCTTAGAACATTTCTGGTAGTTTAAAAGATTATGAGCTAGGACAGTACTGTGTATTACCAAATAACCAGTGAGCAGCACATGACTGCACTCACGGCTCTGTATTTGTGCCCTGAGAGCTGGGAATATCCATATTGGTGTACCCAGCTTTATACACATAGGGCCTTGACACTTCTCTAGCACTAGAAATGCTAAACCATAAGATTTGCTAATTTCAATTTGGTTGTTTTTTGTAAAGCAGATATGAGTTTCATCTGATCAGCTCTGCTTTTTAAGGTAGACTGTCCAGGGTAAACGGAACATCAGAAATGTTGTTGAAAGAAGTGTTTATTCAATGAAAGATAAAATAAGTGGAAACAAATTCTTCATCTGCTATGAATGAAGTGGAAGGGAAAAACAGATATTACCAGAGGAAATAATTAAGCTCCACAAAAAAAGATACTGTGTTTCCTTATCATGACTGTTTTGTTAAGATGCACTTCAGGGGCATAAAACCTCAATGGACTTACTATGAAACATGATGCTTCTCTGGAAACAAATCTCCATTGTATGATCAAAGGAGGGTAAGTGCTGAGGTGCGAGCCTGGTCAAATTTATCAAAAAGCTTTGCTTCCCACATCAAACCACAGGCATTCAGCTTTTCTTCATGGCTTTGCAAAAGTCTATGATCAGTGAAAACCTTTACTAACTTTTTTAATAAACATTACTATATTAATGAGATACACTCAAAAAGCTTTGAACTTCCTGATCAAAATTTTATGTTATTGCTCCTTCCTTCAGAACACACTGATTTTTCTGCACTGTTACAGCACTAACTCATGTTCTATGCCATTACACCTTGTGCTGGTGAAAAGCAAATTGGACAAAGCTGTCGTAACACGTTTTTACCTATGATTTCTGGATTCTTTCAGTTCAGGTTCTGTAATAATTTGACAAGTCAATATGAAACTTCTGAGGTTCATTTTTCAAATCAGGTATCTAATTATCTGATAATGTGCCTACTGAACCAGAGGGAGTCCTTCCACTGATTTTAACAGGTCCATGAGCATATTCATCCTTGTATCAATACATAGCACTTGCAAACAGTCAGTTTTGCAGTTGCATAGATAGTTCCTATTCAAAATTATTCACTCTTCAGTAATACAAATAATATCCTTATAAACTTCAGAGTTGTAAGGGAAGTGATGCATATTCTCCTTTGTCTTTTCAGAGAGGCTTGGGTTAAGTACTTCAATATTACATCCTAAAACATCACATCAAATCATTTACCTGCTTATCACATACAGAGCCAGGCATAAGACAAAAGAGATCACAGAAGTAAAGGAGTGTTGGTATAAAAATATTAATCCTTTAGTGAGCGAGAGAAGGAATTTATATGAAAAAAAGGCAAAAAAAATCTTCTGAGGAACTGATCAGATAATACTGGAAAATACTTTTTCTTCGTAAATTACTATTTCATGAAAATGGAAGCATTTAAAACTCTATTAAATTTTTGACAGACTGGAATTTTATCCCTTCTCTGACTAATTTCAGAGGAACTAATGGAAGGAGAAACAGCCCAACCCACAAACTTGACCTTTCAATTGGAAAAGGACATTTCTCAAAAATCCCATTTCATAAGAGAACTTTTGAAACTGTTCACTTCAACTCAATTAAACCCATAATTTGGAAAAACTTGAAAATTTCTGCAAAATGCACCTATCACTCCTTTGGCTTCCTATGACTTTTGCTTCCAATTTCACATTTCCAAAAAAACCTCAATTTTAAGCAGTATATACAGGAACCCACCCCAGCCAGTCTGTAGGAGAAGAACATAAATTTAAGCCTAATGAATAGTGGTCTTTGATGATGCTCTAAAACAACACATAAAAGTAAACTGCTTCTTCCTAATAGTCAAACATCAGTCAGAAGCACTCATATGGATAAGTAATTCTGTTCTAATAATGGATAAAAGGTAACCTCATGTCAAATAAACATGAAAACATATGAAAGACAGACTTCCTCTTGGAACCTTCTTAGGAATAGCAATATTTATTATAGCATTTTCTATCTAAGGGGGCTCATAGTCCTATGCTTACAACCCAATTTATATATCATACACACAATTTGTGCTGGAACACAGTGGCTACATGACATTCACAACATCATCTTTCTTTCTTCTTGTACTGTTTGTTTTTGCTAAAGCTGCTCTGTTCATTGCAACACACGGGCTGTCAGTGTATTTACACAGCCATACAGGATTTCCTTCCTAGCTGTATCTCACATGGAAGCAACCACCCATTCTGCTCTGGTCTTTTTAGCTAGCTTGTTTATTATGGCTGGAAGAAAGCCCATTTTTTCCAACACCCTCACTGTTCCTCAAATGTCTTTATACTTTTCACCTGGTTCCTGTTACAACCTAAAAAGGCTTGATAAGTACCACTGGCTTTGCAAAGAGCCAATCACATGGATAGGCATCAGGTCAGGAGCCAAAACTCCATTGGTATGTCAGACAAGATCTCTCTCAGCAATTTCAGGTTCTTCTTAAAAGACCAGACAGCTTTTCTCCCTTATAAAGTACCAAATGAATGTATACAAGATTTTAAAGGCTATGGAGGTATACACTTCTGCAAAACATCTACTTCAGAGTTTACCTCAGCACATCTTGAGGAAACAAATGCAGTTCAACTTCTAAATAAGCATCTATGAGAGGCTCAATAAAACTGTGCTAGTTGCTGCAGAAACCAATAGAAAAGACATTTACTGTGCTGAGAGAACAAAGTGAGGCATTAAAGTCAAATGATACGTAATAAATATATTTTTAACACTAAAAACTATTTGACAATAATAATTAACATCATGTTTTTCAGTAGTGAATTGCTGGAAAGGAAACCTGGACCAAGTTATGGTAAAAAAAATTAAGTTTATTGCAAAATATTCTATTCCGATTTCTCTTACGGTTTCAGGTTGTGTCATTAAAGTTACCCATATGGAATACATACATATATTCTTTACACTAAGACACTTCTAAGTCTTTTCCTTTAGAAATCACCAACACCGTTATCCACATCAACTGCACGGATAAGGCCAGATTTTGCCATCTTCTATGACAGCTGCAAGACTCAACACTAGAGAATTGTTGAAAGGAAGGCAATGAGTCATGTTTCTAGGCCATGCTGCCAAAACTCCATATATTTATTCTTTAAGAAAAATGGATTTGAGAACAGTCATGACTGGAAAGATTAAATGCCTCTCTTCTGCTCCTTCAGTTTCACCTAACGCTGCCTTCATCAAGTCCCCAGCACACTGCATGGCTATTTTTTCCTTATTCTTAATTGCCATCTGTAGTTTTAGGCTAACAACACTCATACTCCTACAAGAAAGTCCAGGCCAACCACTAGAAATAACATTTGTAGCAATACTAGCACACACCACTGCAGCTGTTTCTACATGCTAGCTCATAACGTCTGCCATAGAGAGTTCAATCCTCACAGTTTGCTTTGCCAGGTCCAGTCTTCCCCTCTTGTGAAGCTGCATGTTCTTGCTGGAAGAGGTGGCATCAGAGAGGCATGGAGTCCCACCAGCAAGTTTCCAACCACAGTGCTGGAGCATGCCCATAACCATCTCTACACAGATGTTTCCGTGTTGAAGAAAGGCTGGTTTTGTTGAAGCAATTTTGCTTAGGTTACACAGAGGATTTACCTCAAGACAAGTTAGAACATTAAAGAAAAGTGAGTTGGGAAGGGATTTCTAAAGGTCAGAAAATCCATTCTGATCCTCCTCAAATCATGACTATTGCCAGCAAGGTCAGCAGGGACCTTATCCAAACTAGTCCTATAACCCAGAATGGCAGAGCACACCATCTCACCACATCTCATTCCTGAGCAGCATGAACTGCCTATGCAAAAAGATTTTTCCAAATCTCTGATCTGACCCTGCCAAGCCACAGTCCATGACCCTTACTCTGCTTACCATGTGTCACGAGCAACAAGAGTTTGGCTCCTTTGTCCAGCAATCCCTTCAAGAAGCTGGGATGGGTTTGCATGCAAACTGATGCTAATGAAGGTGCAAAGGCTTAAAGAGATTTATCAGTTAACTGAAAACAAGCCGTTTTTCTTCCAGAATAAATGCATCTTAACTCTAATAAATGCATCAGACCAATACAGCACGTAACCCTGGTCTTCAACCCAAGTCACCAAGGATTCCTTTCACTGTAACAGAAACATTCAAAAGAAGAATACGTTCCATCTCTAGCTTCCTGTATCTTTGCAAAAGCTTCCAGATAAAGTTAGAAGGCTTTAACATTTTTTTATCATCACCTGCTTCCAAACAGTCCTACCCTGTCCTCTTCTATGAATTCACAGTGAAGGGTTCCAGCTTGCCTAGCAACACTATTTCCACATGCAGCAGCACTTCAACAACATTAAATAACAAGGCAAACTCAATCGTTTCTAGTCAGAACAGCAGTAAAGTTTCTAACTAACACATGCAGATTTGCTTGATTTTAGCACTTTGGGTAAATGGCCATCTATTATGTTGTCACTTAGACTCAGTGTTAACATCCTGGGCTGTTTAGTTGTTATTTATCAAAATGAAATGCTCCCAATTTAAGGGCACACAAATAAGTTTTCAGGAGAGAAGGAATATCCCAAAAATTAAAATCAGAGCAGGCCTGGTTAGCTCTTGCCAGCAGAGGCTGGTTTTCCTATTATTCATTTGGTATGCAGGTGTGCTGGTTTCAGCTGGAGTAGAGTTTATTTTCTTCACAGTGGCTGGTATGGGGTTGTGTTTCGTATTTGTGCTGAACACAGCATTGATAATATAGAGATGTTTTCATTATTGCTGAGCAGGACTTATACAGAGACATGGTCTTTTCTGCTTTTTGTACTGCCATGCTGGCAAGGAAGCTGGGAGTCCATGGGAAGTTGGGAGGAGACACAGGTAGGACAGGTGACCCCAACTGATGATGCCATATAACATTATGCTCAGCATTTAAAATGGAGGGAAGAAGAAGGAAGGGGAGACATTTGGAGTAATGTTGTTTGTCTTCCCAAGTCAACATTAGGTGTGATGGGGCCCTGCTCCACTGGAGATGGCTGAACACCTGCTTGCCCATGGGAAGCAGTGACTTAATTCCTTCATTTTCTTTGTTTGTATGCATAGCTTTTGCTTCCCATAAGAAACTGTCTTTATCTCAACCCACAAGTTTTCTAGCTTATACCCTTCCGATTTTCTCCCCTACTCCTTCTGGTGGGGGAGTGAGCGAGTGGCTGTATAGGGCTTGGTTTCGCATCTTCCTAACTGGATGCCATCTTTCAGTTGGGTAAGTCTAATGATTCAAATGCATCATGGGTGAACTCTGTATCATAGTAGCTTGTGTAGTTCCTGAGCTCCTAAGAATGCAAACAATTCTCTTGATGATAATGTAATCTGAGCTAATTTCCTAAGCACATATATGCTGTAACCAGCACACATTTGGAAGCATATATAGTGATGAACAAAACTATAACTTCCCGTATATAGCAAGGTATAGTTTGAACTCTGAACAGCTTTTGGCTCTAATATGCTACAAATCAAGAAAAGTGTGTAAAGACAGCCATTTCATGTAGCAGAGAGCCCTGTGTCCAACTATGTCTAAAATCAAGAGAATAATGGAAGAATAAGACAAGTACAGAGTGGCATTTTGCTGATACATTTCTGCAGCTTTCAGAATTCATATTTGCCGTCTCATTACTATATAGAGTCTCAGCACTTACAGCATCCCAAACAGTAAAATCCACAGATCAGTCACACACTTCATGAAAGCATACCTCCTTGTTTGGTTTCTTTTCATTGTTCTGAATAGTTTAATAGAACTAACAAACTTAATCATCTTGCTTTTCAATTCTAGTAGATTATTTCCCATATAATTTGTGAATGGGCTGAATACCATTAGCACTTGCACAGCTTTCTCCACCACCAAAACCAACTCTTTATACCTTTTCTCTATTGACTATCTTTTAAATAGGTAGTAGTACTCAGGGCACCATTCCTCTCAGATCTGGGCAACTTACTTTCTTGGTGAGAAAGTCTTTTGCAAGCCCAGGTAGATGATCTTAAACAAACCATCCTATCCACAGGTCCAGCAACATTTTTAAAGAGCTGCAGCAGGCCTGAGAGACAGCAACTTACCACTGCCTTCCCATAAGCATCCTGTTTATTTCAATTCAGTGTATCTGTGCAGCATTAATTGCATTCTTTCCAAGAATAAGTCCACCAAATTTAGTCAGAGGTGATTATTTAGACAAAGGTATTAACATAACCTTATTAACAGTGAAGTCAAATGTTTTATGCAGATAGTAATAAATGAGTCACGTTTTTTGCTCTTTCAAAAAAGAAAAATTTGCTTTGTAACAGACTTACCATAATCAAGAATAATGTGGAAAAATTGTGATAGACAGTATTATTTTGCATGAAACACATGGGGCTGGAAAAACTCAAGACAGTACTTGTTTAAAATCAGAATCCATAGCATGTCTCTTGGTAATTTTATACACAATAACAACAAGAATCTGTTTTTGTAAGAGATATTAATTGTGCTGTATTTCTTAATAACTGAAGCTTACTGAAACCTTTAGCTAAAGGAAGCCCATACTGTGCAGAGAGATTTGATAACATCCTGTTTATTTCAAAAAGGACTTTGGGTTGTCACTGGGTGAACAAAATTTGACAGCATTTGTTGAGTATTTTACTATACAAATGTAGAAACTTTATTTGAATATCCTAAGGTCTTACCACAGGTGTGACTTTTAAATTGCCAAGATAACATAAATAACAGCTGTAAAAACAAACAGCCTAATACTCCAATCCCAACTGCAGCTCTTACTGCAATGATTACTATACACTGACTGACAAGTTTTAGGATCTGTCCCTCGCTATTTATTCCGCAACTATGGGACAAAATCCTTCACTAGCTTCTCTAAGCCACACAGATGCATATCTAGCTCTCAACAGATTTTGCTCATCACAAAGACTGAGTCAAATATCTAGACTAACTGCAGTCAAAGCTTGGACTCTGTAGTCTGAGACCTAACCCTACTCCCAGCCAATCCCCCAAAACATTCATGTGGATTTCAGTCGTGTCTAGAGAAGGCCGTAACTTCTCAAACTTGACTCCATTTAAGTTTTGTCTCCAAGTAGTTACAGCATGCTGTAGATTTATATCAAACTATTACTTCTGGGACTATTACTTCTTCTATTTTTGTTGTTTTGTTTAGGTTGTTTCTTTTTTGTCTTTCACTCTCTTTCCTGACCTGAAAGCAAAGCACTTCACAGATTCTCCATCAAATAGCAAAATCTCTGGCACACAGTCAAATAACTCACATCAGCATTTCATCTCTAAACATACAAGGAAAAAAAAAAAAGGAAACAGAAGTCATGTGAAGTTCCCCTTTAGCCTGATTTATGCCCAAATTGAATACACATCCAGGCAAAACAATAGGCATTTTCCTAGGATCACCACTCATGAGAGACAGAACATATACTTCACCTCTGGTCTATTTGATGAGTTTTATTATCCCAGAAGAAAGTGAAATCAGATACTCATCCCCAAGTTGCAACAAGAAGAATTTGAAATGAACAGTATTTAGAAGAGTTTGCAAAACTACAAGTTGAGAAACAGAAAACAATAGTTTGAAGATAATTTGCCATGTTCAGAGGGGCTTTTTTAATCTTACTCATGACAGAACAAACCACTTTTCAGCAGTTTTACTCCTACCATGTAATGATCAATATTTTATTCTCTTTGAAAAATTACATGTTCCATGTAATTGGTACTTGATTTGAGCATGCATCTTTACTTTCTTTGCCCCTCTCTGCTATTCTATTTGTTTTCTCTGTTTTTGTCCATTGTGACTGTTAGGGTGAAGGTGTCTCGCACTTTATTCGACCAGAGCCCACCACCACAAGAGTTCAGATTCCATGTACATCTCAAGACCTTTTGCACTAAAGGTGACATCACTGTCACGATCTCTCTAAGTCTGGATCTAAAATAGCTGTGTTTCTATTTTGATTTTTCAATGCCATTCTACATAAAATGAATGGCATACTAGTGTGCAAGAAAGGAAATAAAAGTTCACTTACTCACCTAGATAGCAATAATTTACCCTGAAGTTTCAAATCAGCAACACAGTCATCAGACTGACAGTTCCTCTCAAAAACAGTCTGTGAAAAACAGAGAAAAGAACTGTTAAAATATGAAAAAAGTAAGATCAAAATTCAAAGAAGGAACATGCTTGGACAAAATAAAAATAAGACAAAAATCAGCGATACAGGGATATATGGTGTGAGTGTTAAGGAAATTCAAGATGAGGCAAATCTTATCTCTGTCAGAACTGGTTTTATTCTCTTCTAACTGAACAAGAAGTTTCATCAAAACCAGACTCTCTCTGCGGTTTTCCTCAATCCATTCTCCCTTCTCATCTGACAAGAATAACTGCTCATACAATATTTTTGGCATTCTTCTTTCTCTTCTCCAGCTATGTGCGTGAAAATTAATCAGAAAATGAAATATTTATGAAACTTTTTTCAGTCCTAAGGATTGCAAGTAAGGAAATCATACAGCAAACATATTCCCTAGATTTTATATATGGCAGGAAATATTTCTGCCATTGTGCAAGCACTAGAAAATTGCAAGGACTGTTATGTATCAGTGATACTCTCAAATAATGGAACCATTGTCAATCTTGTGAACTCTGGTAATACTGAGGAAATGTAACAGATTGATAAAGCTAACTATGAAGGGACAACATAAGGGCATACTATTTAAGTGGCAAAAAGAAAGGGCATACATGAAAAGTCTATGAACCTGTGCAAATCTCTGCTGTAGTTTGCCATGGCTAAATAAGACAGACACCAGAAAGTGAAAGAAGAGAACAGGAACGTGCTCTTGGCATCAAAGAAACCGAGATGCCATCAAGATGATGGTTACTTTCCCCTTCTGTCTAGACCACAGACCAGTACCTTTCTACACATAAGGCCAGACTTTTCAGTCTGGAGGACTCATTCTTTCAGAGTTGTAATGCTCTTCAGCTTACCAAATATTCAAATACCCAATATGAATGTTGCCAATACTGTTCAGTTAGGAAACCTGACAATACACTGATCTCTTCCTTTAATATGAGTGTTCCTTTCTACAGGCTTCATTACTTTTATTACCAAATAAAATACATTTCAATTATAAACACAAGGACAGGGAAAATCTGTGCAGGACACACATAACGGTCAGATTGGGTTGGAAAGACTGAGAAGACAAAAGAATGCAAACCATACTGAGTTAGTACATTTTTCAAGAGCTCTACCCAGCTGTAACAGCACTGGGAAAAGATTTGAATCTTAAGGCCAGAGGGCATAGAGACTTCTAGTCCTTTGCTTTCCAGGAAGATTCTTGATTAAGCAGACAGCTTGTTCTCCTTTTTCTATGCTGACTGAGCTCCCCAAAAAGGAGTGGACCTTTATGAAGTTAGTAGTTGTGATGCCAAAATGATTTTTGCCTTTTTGCTTTTATATTTCCTTCATATATATTCATAGCTCTACTGTTGTACAGTTATATAGCTCCTATCTAGCCCCAGTACTTTTCTCTACCTTCCTCCTTCCCTGATAGACAGAAAGACAAAATAGATTCCAGAGGCTCCAAGCCAGGGGGTCCAAGGCCCCTATCCCATCTTGGTTCTTCCTGGGCACCAAGGTTGAAATCAGCTCTTCAAGACACATTTTCATAAATAAAGTTGGGCTCCTATCTAAGGGGGGAGGATTTAGAAAAGGGTTGAACCAGATGGGAATTACCTCATCAATTACCTTACCTCAATTACATCTCTGATCGGGAATTTTTGTCAGTTATGCTGATTTGCTAAACTTATAAAGCTGTTTTCACCCCATGTGGGGGTGGGCATTTTCCGTATCTGTTCCTGGAGGCCTCCAATGAAGACCAGCCTTTATACTACCTCCTATACTAATATTGTCTTGAAAGTGTGTTGTTTTATTTCTACGTTCTCTAAGGTATCAGTTTGATTACAGATATCAAACTATGCTGTAGGTTGTACTGTGTTGCAAAAGAAGAAAGGTGGCCAGCTCATCCAGGCTATTTACTTTGCTCTTTAATTTTTCCTCCCTATCTTTTGCTTTCTCAGAATCTCAGAAGTGAAAATTTTTGGGGACATAGAAACGAGGACAGAACTTACCCTTCCTCCTTAATAAAGACTACCACAACCAAAGGACAAGAATAACACTGAGACAGGAACTGGCACTAGGTTTCCCTCTAAAACATGGTACATTTCAGAGGTATAGTTTCAAAAGTCCTTGGAATCAATCCTCAAACCATTGTAGTAGTTCCACACGGGAAAGACCACTTGGTAACCCTCAGAAGAGAAAGAATAGTACACCGTTAAAAAATTCTAGCCTCTCAGTTTCTCTGTTTGAATGGCAGAAATCCTGGTGAAGTGAACACAGCAATCAAAGAAATTATCTATACTTTTCAGATTATAAAATACTGTAAGTACATTTAAGTAACTATCGAATAATCCTGGAATTTTCTTACTAAATCTATAATTACTGTTATTCAGAAAGAATGAACAAACACTCCATTTTCTAAAATTGCTGAGCATGTATCTCTTCCAGCATATCATGTACTGGAGAGCAAGCTACTTTGAAATACATTGGGAGTATTTCCTTATGTCACAGATACCCAGGTTTCTACACAACACTGGGTTGGAAGAAAGAAATAAAGATGGTGAGTTCTGAGATCTGTTACTGTGTAAGAGTGAACTGTTTGCTTCTTTGGAGGATCTTGAACCTGTTCAGGTTTGGAGGGAGCTTTCTCACCGCAAAGCAGCTGCCTGGTCTGGATTTTCAGTCCAACAGGCTCCTAGGACCCACAGATGCCAGCACAACGGATTCAGCAGCCCAGTTCCAGGTTATTGACATCTCTGGACTATTGTGCTATTTTCCACTATTTCCCTGGTCTACCTGGACTCTATTCCACCTTCCTACTTCGTATGTCTTCTAGAGTCTTGAGCCTCCGGCTTCTCACAGTCTATTTCCTCCATTTTCTTCACTGCTAACTTGAGTCTTTCCTTCCCCACCCTTTTGCTGCTTCTACCTTTCAGGCTGACTAATTCCTGGCTGTTTAAATCCCTCCTAAACAATTAAGAAGTAAACACACTTTAAGGCATCATAGCATTTGTGAACACTGCTTTATATATTGCTACTGTGCCCTACTTGGTCTACTTGAGCTGCAATTTCTTAGGGCCAGAAACTGTACCTAACTTAGCACTGCATGTTGGAGCAGGAGTGCATTCCTGGGATATGGTGCAGAACCTACTACAATATTACCACTAATTTTAACTCTAAGCAATCTTTAATGTGGTTGCAGCTTCACAATACCAGCTTTGAGGATTTATAGAACTCTTTAAATATTAAAATAATTGAAGATGATAACCCATGGGTTGTGTTATCCACAACTGAAAAAAGGAAGTAGGGTGAAACTAACTGTTCATAATTTTTGCCATTACTGTTACCCAAAGGGAAGGGGAGCAATTCTGAACAGTGGTTTTATGAAACCTAATTGTACTCCACTAACATTGTATCAAGTACCTCACAGATTTGAATATATGTATCAGAGATGGCCAGGAAGCTTCTCTACATAAGAAATACATACATGAAAAATTGAGAAGTATGAGGTGAGAGTTGGAGATCAGGGCAAAAATTGCCCTGAGAAAAACAGCTGCATCTCTTATCTCAAGGCTACCACATAGTTGTCTAGCATTTCCATGAGAAAAATAGGTGCTTGTGTGCTCAGTAACAGGGACAGGATAACATCAATGCTTCTAGGACACATCTTCACTTGTATAAACACAAAACTAGTGGAAAGTTAATTCTCAGTGAGTCTGTCAGATCACCAGATGTACAGCAAAGCAGAGACAAAACCCACCATTTACAGGGTTCACAATTCCTCTCCAGACATGGGAAATTGTTCCAGAGCAGTTCCCACCAAGTCATCAAACCTTGACAAACATGGTTTTCTCAAATTCTGCATGGCAACTTTTCTGATTATGCTCCTTGGGAGGTCCAGTAATGTGATAGATATGTCCCTGAGGAGTTAGGAAATATGGATGGCACCCATGTCCTCCAGAGGGTAAGTCAAAAAGTCTACATTAAAGTACACTCATTATAGAAAGTGAATATACACATCTGTACACAATCAAACCCACAGTAAGGAGAGATCAAGAGCTGATCAGGAAGGGAATATATCTACATAGGTAGTCAGATCAGGGTCTCAGAGCAAGTACCTTTGTGTCCATTATGCCTCTTGAAGAGAGGCGTAAGGACTAAATTCCACATTTTGTGGTAAAGGCCAGGGGTAAATGTAGGAGAAAGTAGGAGAGGGATAAATCTCTAGTTCCTGCATCCTAAGCCATCTTAAACATAAAGCTGCTGGGTATTAGGCATGTAGATACCCTCCTTTTCCTTCTTGCTGGTAGTGGACTCTACTGAAAGCTGATAGGAGGTAAAACTCCTAGAAGGAGCCTATCTTCAGCCTAATGGTCAGAGCTCTGTGCTCTGAGGAAGGTGATCTATGATTTCAAGCCAGGCTTACTAAACTGCTTCACTTTCTTTCAATGGCTATCTAAAATTAAACAAATCTATGTTTCTGGGAGTAAGGAAGAGAACAGGAAACATAAAAAATAAAAAAACTTCTGTGCTCCTCCAGCCCACAGGAAATACTGGAAGTCTTTCAATAAATTACGTGGAAAAAAGCATTTCAAAATATCCAACCTACCAAAATTCAGGAAAGCACACGGAAATTTGAGGTTGTAGCCAAAATGTACTATCAAGACTTTGAGAGGTTGACAGCACTATTCTAGTAAGAGTTCTGCCTAGGCTTTCACAGAAAAGGAAAGCAACAGCTGAAGGTCAATATTTGAAGAGAAGGTGAAGAAACAGAATTCTCAAAAGAATCCTTGAAAACATATCATTTTATGGGCTGGGTGAGAGAATGGTGATTCACTCTGGATCAGACATTTAACAACTTCCTCACACATCAGTCTACAAAATGTTCAGATAGTATCCCTTAAAAAGTGGCAGAGCTGGCCTTTGATATCTGAGGGTCCATTCCTTTAATTTCATAAACTGCTATGGATTTCTGCAGGAATACTTAGGTTAAGCAAAATAATCTGGGTTAAGAATACAGTATTTCAATCTCTATGCTGACTTCCTGTGAATTGTCACCAACCCTATGGTATGTGCAGAGATGATTTAGCAATTAGATCATGCTAGTAATACAAAAAAATTCAATTAAGGGCGTTTTTCATTTGAATAATTATTTAGTTTTTAGATAATGATGCTATCTGGTTATAAACACGTTGTCTGGTGTCGCCCTGGTTTTACAGGGGCTCATAAGTTGTAACACTGTAATTGTAGTTTCCTATGCTTGTTCTGTAAACATGGTCCTTGTTTTTCTAAACCGGCCGGGATTATTTTGCACTTGTAAAATTGTTTTTCATTCCTTTCCCTAGGGTAGAAAAAAATAATTAACCATGTTTTTGTCCTGTAAACCTTCAAGGGTGTTGACCCCTTTCACCAATCTTTAACTGTCCTTAAAACCCTATAAAAATAGGTAAATAAAAAAAGGCAGGACTTTTAATCGGTCCTGCCTAGTAAAACCACTACTGCTCTATAACCCACATATTTCTTCTGTTACTAACTAACCAACAGTCTGGTGAAGTTGAGTTCTTGGCTTTTATTTAGAAACCAGGATATATAATTCAATTTTCAAATGCTGAGCTGTAAGCAACTCTCACTAACTTTTCTAGGAAGTATTTTCTGTTTATAGCTTTACAACCAATTACATCAATATGCCTAAACATAGATACAGGAGCTTGATTTTAGACCTGAATTTATTTTGATTTTAAACCTTCAAGTTGCCTGAAAAATAAAGCTATTACCTACATGTCTACCGACCACAGAAAAAGAAATATAGACTGATTTTTTTGACACATCCCATGATTTACTATACTGCTCCTGGAAACAGTCCATTTTTTTATGCTGCTGAGCCAAACACAAAATGGCTGATTTCAATTTCCACTAGAAGAGCAATTACTACTGTGAAAAACATTCCAGGATTTCATCAGATGTGCTGGCTAAAATGAGAATACATGACTTCCACAATACCCCTAACCAAGTGGTGGAGTGAACACATGACAAAGGCAGAAATACTAGCGGAGTGAAACCACTGTGCTGGTACCGCATGGTGCAGGGGATGAAGGTTAGCTATCAAGCTCCCTCAGCATCACACAGACTTCATCAGAGCACTAGGTTTGAAGACAGAAGGGAATAAGACCAGGCTCATTAGAGATGAGCCTAGGGGCAGCATACCACTGTTGGGGCTGAAATCAATAACACAGTTGAAGTGCACCTACACCAGCTTCTCTTGTATGTGTAACAAACGAGAAGCTGGAGGCCATTGAGCAGAGGGAAAGCTGTGATGTAGTTGCCATCACAGAAATGAAGTGGGATGACTCACAAGACTGGAGTGCTGCAGTTCATGGCTACAAGCACTTCAGAAGGTGTAATCTTTGATAGGTAAAAAACTGGCTGTACAGCTGGATCCAGAGACTTACAGGGAATGAAGCTAAATCCAGTTGGTGGCCAGTCACTAGTGGTGCTCCCCTGGGGCTCAGTTTTATGGCCAGTCCTTTTTAAACTAGTTATTGATGATCTGGATAAGGGCATAGAGTGTACCCTCAGTAAATTTGCAGGAAACATCAAATTGGGTGAGAGTGTTGATCTGCTCTCTGCAGATAGACAGGGATAGACTCAATCAATGGGTTGAGGACAACAGCATGAGGTTCAATAAGGGGAAGTGCTGGGTCCTGTAATTGGGTCCCAGCAAGCCCATGCAGTACTACAGGCTTGGGGAGGAGTGGCTCAAGAGCTGTTCAGCAGAGAGACCTGGGGGTGCTGGCTAACAGTTGGCTCAATATGAGCCAGCAGTGTGCCCAGGTGGCCAAGAAGATCAATGCCATCCTGGCCTGTATGAAGAACAGCGTGGCCAGCAGGACCAGGGCAGAAATCACTCTCCTGTACTTGGCACTGGTGAGGTCACACCTCAAGTACTGTGTTCAGTTCTGGGTCTCTCACTTTAAAAACAACATTGAGGCGCTGGAGTGTCTCCAAGGAAGGGCATCAAGGCTTGTGAAAGGTCTGGAAAACATGCCTTAAGAGGAATGGCTGAGGAGTTGGGTTTGTTTAGTCTCGAGAAGAGGGGCTCAGGAGGGACCTCACTGCTCTCTAAAACTACCTGAAAGAAGGTTGTAGTGAGGTGGGGGCCAGTCTCTTCTACTGTGCCTGCAGTGGAAATATCCTTATGCTGAGACAGATGAAATTCATATTAGATACTAGAAAAAGGATGGTCAGGCACTGGAAAAGGTTACTCAGGGCTGTGGTGGAGTCACCATCCCTGGAGGTGCTAAAGAATTATCTGGATCTGGCACTGGGTGATGTTGTTTAGTGGTTTAGGGGTTACAGTGATAGTGCTGGGTTGATAGCTGGACTTAATTATCTTAAAGGTCTCTTCCAACCTTGACGATTCTATAATTCTATAACAGGCAGGGAAAAAGAGGTGATGGGGTGACTCTGTACATTAACAACTGTTTCAACTGTATAGAGCTCAAGGATAACGATGACAAGATTGAGTACCTATGGGCAAGAATCAGGGGGAAGGTCAACAAGGCAGACATCCTGATGGGAGTCTGTTAGAGACAATGCAACCAGGATGAAGGGACAGATGAACTATGCTGTGAGAGACTGACTGATATTTCATGATCCCTAACCCTTTTTCTTGTGAGAGACATTAACTTGTGGGATGTCTACTGGAAACTCAACACAATGGAGAGAAGGCAGTCTAGGAGGTTCCCGGAGTGTGTGGAAGACAACTTCCTGACACAGCCAGTGTCAGAATTTAGCAAGGGGAGTGCCCTGCTAGACCTGCTTTTTACGAACAGAGAAGGGCTGGTGAGAAATGTGGTGGTCAGATGACATCTTTGGCATAGTGACCATGATATTAATAGAGTATTCAATTCTTGGTGAAGGAAGGAAGGGGTCAACAAAATCTCTGCCTTGGACTTTGGGAGGGTGCACTTTGGCCTGCTCAGGACACTAGTTCAGAGAGCCCCCTAGGAAACAATCCTTAGTAAGAAGGAGATCCAGGAAAGATGGACATACTTTAAGAAGGAAGTCTTAAAAGTGCAGGAAAATGCTCTCCCCATGTTCCCAAAGATGAACTGGGGAAGAAGACCAGCCTGGCTGAACAGGGAGCTTTCACTGGAACTCTGGTTTATGACCTTTGAAAGAAGTGGCAGTCAGCTCAGGAAGGGTACATGAATGCTATTACATCATATAGAAAGAAAATTAGAAGGGTGAAAGCTCAGCTAGAACTTAATCTGGCCACTGCCACAAAAGATAACAGAAATGTTTTTATAAATACATGAACAACAAAAGGAGGGCCAATGAAAATCACCATTCTTTATAGTATGCAAGGGGATCACAGTCATCAAAGATGAGGAAAAGGCTGAGGTACCTAATGCCTTCTTTACATCATTCTTTAACAGTAAGACCAGTTATTCTCATGGCAACCAGCTCCCTAAGGTGGTAGACAGAGATGGGAACCAGAATTGATCCCCTGTAATCTAGGAGGAAGAAGTCGGGGACCTGCTGAGTCACTTCGATACTCACAAGTCTATGTGACCAGATGGGATCCATCCTAGGGTGAAGAGGAAGCTGTTAGAAGAGCTGTTCTCCATCATTTATCATCAGTCCTGGCTAACAGGGGGGGTCCCAGGTGACTGGAAACTGGCCAATGTGATGCCCATCCAGAAGAAGGCCAAAAGGAGGATTCAGGAAACTACAGGCCTGTGAGCCTGACCTCAATGCCTGGCACGGTTATGGAACTGATCATCTTGAGAGTGATCACATGGCACATACAGCCATGTGGGGTCAGGCCACGGGATCAGGCCCAGCCAGCATAGGTTTAGGAGGGGCAGGCCCTTCCTAACCAGCCTGATATCCTTTTATGACCAGGCAACCCACCTGGTGAATGTGGGGAAGGCCGTGGATGTTATCTCCCTGGACTTGAGCAAAGCCTTTGACACTGTCTCCCACAACATTGTCCTGGAAAAGCTGGCGGCCCATGGCTTGGACAGGTGCACTCTTTGCTGGGTTAAGAACTGACTGAATGGCCGGGTCCAGAGAGTGGTTGTGAATGGTGTTGCATCCAGTTAGTGGCCAGTCACTAGTGGTGTTCCCCAGGTCTCCACTATTGGGACCAGTCCTGTTAAATATGGTTATGGATGATCTGGACAAAGGGATCAAGTGGATCCTCAGTAAGTTTGTGAACAACACCAAGCTGGGTGTGAGTGTTGATCTGCTAGAGGGTAGGACAGCTCTGCATATGGATCTGGACAGGCTGGATTGACAGGTCAAGGCCAATGCATGAGGTTTAAGAAGACTGAGTGCTGGGTCCTGCACCTTGGTCACAACAACCCCATGCAGTCCTACAGGCTGGGGAAGATTGTAAACCAAACTTCTCCATCTGAGTAAAACTAGAGGGGAATTCATCCATTTTACTGAGTGGAAGACTCTGGGCTAGCTCATGACTAGCACATTGCCACTTGTCAAGTCATCTAAGCCAAATGCAGTCATTTGTCCACTATTTCAGCTGACTAAACTCATCAAGAGCAAAAGAGACACCACTGAAGGGATGGCAGAGGGAGGAAAATAAATTGTTTTCAGCAATCCCACTCCAACAATTGCAATTAGGCAGGAAGGGTGGCCCATGATCTCTGCAAGAATAAAAGCAAAAGATAATTTGGGAACTTGCCCTGCCAAGGAAGAAGGAGTTTTGTGGCAAGATATTTCCTATGGAACATGGCAATTAGACTGATCCCTGCAGTCTCCCAAGAACTTCCAATATATCTAGGTATAAATCAATTACTCTTCAAATGTGCCACCTACCCAACTACTGACAGCTGTACTAAGTTACTCAGCTGCACCAGTAAATTGAATTGCCCTTGCCTCCAAGACAGGAGCATCCTAACTCCTGACCCATGCCTAGGAATGGTCTGCAGTAGTTGACATAGGTTAAAATCATGCCAAGAGCCATTTCAACAGCTTGCCAGGATAAAGATGTCATTCCAATACCAAGAAATGTTGTGGACACAGCTCAGCTTGCAGACAGTGACATGACCTCAAGAAGGAACAATGGGATCTCTGCTCTGGAGAAGACAACACTGACAAACAAGGACCATGCTGTGTGCATGGACACTGCATTTCATCCTGTCCAGATCTGTCATTTCTCTGTACGAGATTGAGGTGCATGTGCATGGTTTAAAATATAGAATGGCATTATTTGTACAACAAACCAAAATCACTAGACACGTTCATAAACCATCTCCATGAAAATCCTTCTATACTCTCATGCCTGCCAACCAAGCTTATTTATTTACTTAACTAGCTTTTCAAACCAAGTATTTCAAAAAAACAGACCTCTGCTTTAAAAAGGTGAAGTTCATCCAAGAAACATGCAGTCTCATTCACCCAGGAGTGCAACACTGGGCACAAATTTTCACTGCAAGTCAGTGGCACCGTAGGAACAGAAGGTTGTAGACATTTTCTGTCTCTTCTTTTAACTAACAAACAGTTTTGGCACTCACTAAGTCCTGGAGATAGTGACACAACTAAATCTACTGAGAATATTTTCCTAAAACAAAATGGTATCTCCATCCACATAATAGCTGGTGATTTTATTACAGTATTTAGAACAGGCAGAATTCTAGCCTATCACGTTTTGAACTCTAAGATACATTACTGGATACTACTAAGAACAAATCCCCACTGTATTTGGCAGGAGAGCTTTCTCCTTAGTTGACATGTATTTATACAGTGGGTATACAAAAGCAAATGTTACAGTACAAATCATTTACAAAGAACTAAGCCAAACTCAGTTCTAAACACACAATAATTTCCCTGAAGCAAGAAGACTCACTAGCTTTTTCCTGTGGATGAAGGCAGCAACTGTATTTGGGAGGCATCAAAGAGGCTAACTGGATCAAAAAGATCTAGGGCTTTTGAACACAACTAGCTATATTTAAAGACATTAGTACTAACAGTAACACTAATTTTGTCTTCCTGACTTCATCTGTGCTGTATCTTCTGAAAACATCAAACACTAGAGTCTTGAACTGGACTTCCAAAATGTAAGGTTCCTCCATAATCATTAGATTCTTTGAAAATGTAAATCCTTTATTATATTGACTTCAGTTCCTACTGTCCCTTTTGGCCTTTTAAAACTATTTTTACTTACAAGATAGCAAGACTCCTGAAAGAGAATGCTATGTCCCAGTTTTCCCATGAACTTAGTCTTTGAGGACCCCAGCACCATGCCTCGAGGCTACTTCATCAGGGCTTTGTCACCATGACTGCCACACTAACTTTGAAGCTCTTGTCACCTCCTAAGCTGAAAGCACACTTTCCAGCACTCCCACCAGCACACCCAGTGTCAAAATCCTTTTCTTACTAAGCTAAGTGAACAACATCTGGAAAACTAATGAAAAGGGATTGTTAAACTGGTTCCCACCCATCCAAATTGCAAAAGAAAACAAGTCAGAGAAATTGCCAACATATTTTTGTCCCTGCTCTACAACCTCAGTGTTTAGGTATTTTAACACTGATCCGAGACTTGCCTGCAGGGCAAGATGTGACCTTTTGAGTTTAAGACCATTAGTAAAGAATACAAGCAGCTTTGTTCATGTAACACTCAGGTTTACAGCACTGTTAAAGTTCCGAAGTTCTCCACAAATTCCCATCATATTGTTGCAATAACACAAAATTCATATACACAACAGCCCCACAATCTCTCTTCATAAAAATAAAACCATCCTATTTTAGCATAGCATGTACAGTAACAGCAGGGACACATTTCCCTTGCCACATAACTGTCTGTGTGAAGTCCTCAAGAGGACACTTGAGTCAGGCAAACTTTTTGTTCTTCTGCCCACTGTTCTCCCCTCAGACAGTTCCCATATCCCCTTCTGCACTAACAAAGGTTTAATCTGGAAAGAAGGCCAGGACCAAGCCTTTCACAAGAACCTCCTACATTAAGGAAAGAACCAGAAGGAGTAGGAACTTTCTCATCTTTCCCTTCTCAGCACAAACACCCTGAAACAAGAAAGCAACCTCACTTTGTGCTGTCCAGCCTTGGAAGCACAACTCTTTACTACACCACAGAGCAGCCCTAAAGTTAGCAACAGTAGAGATTGTACAAAAAGGCTACTGTGTGCAAATGACCCAGAGCTTGGCAGTCCACTTTTAGAGCCACCTCTGCTGTCAGTTCAGCCACAGGCCTTCTTGGGAAATAATGTAGTCCAAATCTGACCTGATTCCTTTGTGCTATCTTTTGTCCTTTCTTCCAGCGAAGAATGGGCTTCAGAGCAGGTAGTTCCTTGTCCTCTTTTCCTCTTTCTATCACATGTTCACCAAGGCTATATGAAGCTTCAAATACAATTGGAGAGATGACGTCCTTGACTCTTTTCTGTACAAGAAAACAAACAGATATTTCACCTATGCATATAGCCAAGCAAGTTTCTATCTACAACAATGATACATTCAATTAAACTAGATCACTTAATTAAATATGCAATTAAACCAGATTCAAGACTGCAGACAGGTTCCTCTACTTCCTTTATCTTTCTCCAGGTCAATCAGGAATAAGTACATTACAATGAACAGGTCAGAAGTTTTGAAAAAAATTTAAAATGTTATTCTTTTGGGACCTACTCTTCAATACACAGAAGCAGTGGAATATTTTGCCCACCTATAAGTGAAGTGGTTTTCAGCAAAAATATTTTCTTAAAAAAGAAAAAAAGAAATTAGAAAGCAATTAGATTATTCCTGCAGAAGCAAAGAGCAAATAATCTTAATCTCTGGGGTTTCAAAATCCTAGACTTTGACTGAGATCACCTCCAGTGAGCTCCACTCATTAAAAGAACAGAAAACTCCATCTTCCCTTATTGTTTTGCAGTATCACTGAAATGAATGGATGAGGAAAGGTACTAATGTGGCTATAAAACAGGATTACAGACATGAAGGTGCAAGAAAATCCATCTTCCAGTATGTTTCTTAAAGTGAAATTTACAATTTCCCCCACCCTCAGCACAGTAACACTTTTCAGTTTGTAAAAGAAGGAAGTTTTTCAGTTTCTTTATTTGCTTATTGTAGGCTTCATACCAGATATATAAAATGGTGCCGTATTATTTGACTGATGGGACAAAAGGATTGTCTTTTCTTATTGCTAGAGCCCAAGCCACAAAATTCATACCATTTGTCACAACATGCAATGCCTAAACCCAGATTGCTGTGCCAAGACAAAGTGCTCATTGTGCTCTGTTCAGTTCTGACTTCCAAAATCCAGTTTACCAGAATACCTAGGTGCAAATGCTCTACCTTTTCACAGGCAAACATTCCTCTTAAATTTTACTTAAAAACATAGCATGAATTCAGTGCAGATGAAATTGAGGCAATAAATAAATCCCATAAGTAAGCACATCAAACCTTCAAACGGGTCAACTCTCAACTTTGCCTTGCACTGGTTAGTGGATTTCTCTGAACACAGCCCACCAACCACAAGAAGCAATTGAGATGCAATGCCATTAAAATTCCAGATGTAGGAAACCTGAGTACTAATTGGCTTTCAGACCACCCTGTTTTATCTGTTTCAAGAGAACCATTTGCTCTCTCCAATATGTTGACTGTCCACAGATCTCTGAAGTCAAAGATTAATGGCTAACCAAATTCCCAAATCATCAGTTAGTTGGATGAATAATAGCATATATCAGGTTGGAAGACATTTATGCTCTGGCACCTTCAGCCAGCCCTTAAATTCCCTACCCTAATACCAATGTCTGCCAGTACTCTGAAGTTTAGACTGTACATTTGTGCTTTCTTGGTAAAGAACACTGGTCAACAACAGACATAGCAGCAGTGGTGATAACTTGACCTCTTCCCAGTCCCACAAAAAGGACTATGCATGATAGGCAGCACTGTTAATCCTCTCAGCAGAAGAGACACTCATGCCTGCAGCCCATTCCTCAGTCCCATCCCCAGGGCAGGAATTGTACTATACTGGGACTACTAAATAACAACACTACAACTACTACAACTCACAGAAGCTGCTAGCTTTGCTCTCACAGAAAATCAAGTGTATTAATTTAAGTGAGGATTTTATCAGCCTACACGAAGACTTCGTATATGGAGAAACAAGACTATAAAAGAGCAACCAACTGTTGCTATACAGCAACAGTCAAAGACAAATCATCAGGCAAATTGCCACCAAATCCAACTGTACACAACCAACTACGTAAACACAGAACAGTAAAAATGCATGTAGTGGGTTAAATTAAAATCCGCCTATCATATTTGTAACTTTATTACTGCAATATGGCAAGAGTAATCACTTCTTAATCACTTCTACATTCTTTAATATGGTCTTGCAGGGCTCAGCCCAATGCCCTTTAAAGTCAAAGGTAAGTTTCCTATTGACTCTGATGAATGTTGGAGTGCGCCTTTTTGTTTCCTGATGTTCTGCTTGATCTTAGTGGTGAAATTGTGACTTCTCCATCACCACAGCCCTGGGAAATATATTTCACATACCCATTTATCTTTAAGTAAGGATAAAATTATGAATGCTACCCAGTTATTAATTTTGCCACATGTTCAGTTCTGCTCACAATCTTTCAAAAACGAAGGCAACAGTCTGTGGCATTTGTCCTCAGCAAGACAGAGACAAGACAGTTCTGTCTCAGAGGTACAGTGTGGGGATAGATGGGGCTTACAGAAGGCCTGAAGGCCCCTTAGACATGGACTTAGAAGCGATCAAAGTTTATCCGTGAGAAAGTGATTGTATGAACACCTGCAGCCACAGTGAAGACCAGCCAAGAAGACAATCAAGAAAGATGTTTTGCACCCGATCAGAAGATGGCCTTGCTGAGAAGCATCAGGAATGTGTGGAGGATTCACAGTGTATAGTTAACCGCTTGTGTAGCTTGTTAGGACGTGCTGGGAAAGTTTTTTTTATGTAGACAGCTTTGGTGTTGTTTGTCATGTAGCCAATAATATCATATCACAGTAGCTGGAAAAAGGGTATATAGATGCTAGTACCGGGTAATAATAAAGCTTTACTTTGTCCTTGGACTACTCGTGTGTCGTGTGTCCGTCCCTGCTGTGACAGTACACCACAGACTGTCTGGGATATGAACACATAAAGAGGGTAATTAATATTTGGCCAAGCACAATCAGGAGAAGTACTATTTTAGGCTGGAAATACGACCAGTTTCTTTCTCTTTCAGTCTACCTAAATGTATTGCTTCCTGTGTTGAATCATATATTGATGACACAGCCTGCAGATGAATCAAGTATTCCTGATTTCTAAGAGGAAATCAAAAGATTCGATGAGAATCAGGTTTGAGATAGACTGAAAAATCCTTCAAGTCAAGGAAACGGTACATTTTTTGTATAAGTTGCATGACCCGAATGGACTGGATTTGTCAAGGAATATGATTTCCACAAGCAGCTTTTACATCTAATCACTGTTTGACACCACAAGGCTGCTATGCTATGGAAATGGTGTAGGCCGAAGACGTTTCTGAGCCCTGAAAAAACAAATTTGGCAAATCATAGCATATGGACAGCACAGCTTCAGTAATTGAAGGACACTACAAGGAGTGTAATATATAAGGAGTTCAAACTATGAACAGAAACAACTATGCAACTAGGATTCAGTAAGTAATAGCAATAAATACTTAATCTGTACAGACTGGAGTCACTGAACTGGTGCAAGTTTTCACCGTGCCTGAACTGGAAAACTTACCCTAGCAAATGTGGTAACAAAGGCCTGCTATCTCCTCTCACAGAGCATTCACCTCAAAGAAATTTTTGAATGTTGTGGTAGCAACATGGCCACATATTCCTTCCTTTTTTTCCTCTGACTTAGCAGAGGAGAAGAAAACAAGAAAGCAAAGCCTCTGTCAGATTTATGACTGTATTTCTGTTTGACGTTAGTACCAAAAAGTTCTAAAAATCTGAAAAGTAACCAAAGAGCAGTGATCAAATGTCACATCTGTGACTCTGAATATAATTTCCAATTCCCTTTTGAAGATGGAGTGTGATAACTGTAAGAAATAATTTTTGGCATTTTTCATGGGCACGGTCAAAGGCACATCATGACAACACACAAATATGGAGTCCAACATCCTAAAGGGACACTGACTTGGCAGGTAGCCACTGCCTTCTACAGCCTTAACTTTAGTCTACCAAGAGCCCACACACATCAGGAATTCAAGCATATTTGGCTGGAACAAGACAGAATTTTAGTCAAGGGACAGGATTTATTCTGCTCATGGTGCAAGTGGTTGCCAGACTGGATATCATTTCAGCTTTCTTTTGGCTCAGCGCCGCAGTACACTCAGGGGACTGTAGAAGAGCTCAATAAATCCTCACATTTAATCCCCTTTCTTCCACAAGGTGAAAGTCTCCAGCAAGGACTCTGAAGGATGCCAAATTCCATTTTTAATTATGGCCAATGGGCTGAGAAATAAATTGAGATGTAAATAATGCCCACAATCTACAGTAGGAATAAAGGATGAAACATGGCCCTTAAAAGGAATGAATATGAATCAATTTTCAGCAGCAGCATCTGAAGAAATACACATAATCATCAGGATGACTTCTGCAGTTGCTTGATGCTTGTGTTTGCTCTTGTTTATGTCTTTCTGGAGTTTCTCTTTTCTTTTTCCATGGGAAAGTTCTCTGATCTGTCCAGCCTTTTTTCTACTCCCTCTGACTTGATTCTCAGGATTTTAACCCATGCATGAATTCCAGAGCTTTTACTGAATTCAGCACTGCTTGTCAGTACTTCTGAGAATTAAGTTCTCTTTAGTTAAATGACGAAGAAAGAATTCCAGAACCTGATTTTTAAAACACTTGACCTGAAACTTTTCGTGTAAAGGTATTTATTTCAGGTGCTAAATAACAAGCACTAATAATAGACTATGAATTTTCACAGGCTTTAATACACAAAATAGATTTGACAATCCCAATTTAACAGACAACATATTAATGCTACAAAATGTATGAAAGACACTGTGCTAATGCTAAACCAGCATACAACTTTAATGATTAAAGTTGTGCTCACAGGTCACTACCACATAAATTCTCAGCTCAGTAAGGATGTGGCCAACTGATCAGTGTCAAGAGATAAATAGTTGTCTGATCAGTGATCTCAAAAATTACTCAAATGTCCACCAGCCTTCAGAAATAAAAGCCACTACGGCCACAATCTATCAAATTAAATCACTGCTGTAAGTCTTAATAAACATACATTATAGCTTATGAACCAATAAGATGACAATGCTTGACTATAAAATGAACTATCTTCTCCTGTTATCTCAGTCTCCCTCTCTCCACAGGGTCACTCAGGGTGCAAAGTTTAAAAGCCATGCAATTCAATAAGAATATTAATTAGACAAATCAGCTTTTAACTGGAAGACAGATTTTCATTCGTTTTGAATGAATGAATATGTACATGTCATTCTAGTATCTGAAAATTAATAAGGAGTAACTTAACTTCTTTGCCCTGTTCCTTGAAACACTTACCAACTCCAAGTTTAGACACCTTGCAAGTTAATACTTTCACCCTCCTACTATGCGAAAGAATAACTACCCCTGTACTCGCAAGAGCTTTCCTCTGTCCTCTGCTTACTTTGATAAAGATATTCTAGGACTTGTAATAAGTTATTTCAGACCGGCATAATTTTCGAGTTGATGTCTCCCTTCTGCAAAGGCATACAAAACACAGTCATGACAAAATCGGCTAGAAAAGATCTAGCTTCCATTATACACAATTTGGGGATTTTAAAATATATATCTTTTTGAAGGACTTAAGATGTTACTGTAGTTAAGAGGGGGAAAAACCCAACTGCAAACTCTTTCCCAGAGAAGGGACAGAACTAAAAGTTCACTTGATTGGTAAAAGCTAATTTACAAAGTTACTGGTGAATTTTTTGTCAAATTAATAGTATATGAAGGCAACCAGAGGCTTGATGTTTCAACCATGCATGTTACTGTTCTAAGATCTTGTGACAGCTACAATTCAACAAGTAGGTGAAGAGTCTTTGTTGCTAAACTTCAACTATTACAAGACTTCTGAGGAATCTCAAAGTTTAGAACAGGAAAAAAAGCAAAGTATTTGCAGGGTGTCACATGCCCTAATGTTATTTAGGGTTAGTATTCGAAAGAATGGGAGTGCTTTCTTTATCCCCCTCCTAAATGCTTTACTCCAGCACACAACTGTTTCCATTAGGTCAGCAACTCCTCTTGGCACACATACCGAAAAGTGAAAAGATGTCCTGGGAAAGAAAAAAGCAAATCCTAAATCTAGTTAAACACCAACCGCCTGAGAGCCTGTATGCATTGAGAGAACACCCTGAGACACTGAATGAAGAGCTGGAAGTCAAAACTCAAGCTGAGTACAGTCTCACTGTGTGTCTAAGTGCTCACCATCCTTGGGCATCTGGATTTCCACTATCAGCTGGTGAGTGATAAAGGTATTACGGATGTGGACATAGGAGAAATTACAATCAATAGTGCAAATATTGCATGTCAAAAGATACAAAGGCTTAGCAATAATACACTATGGATAATCCACTCATGGTAATCAGTAAGTTAAGTTACTGCCTGCCATCCAAATTCAGTATTATGTATTAATGATCTCAGATCTTGATTTTCCAACTTTGGACTAACATGCATTATGGCAATATAGTTTTATGTTCTATTTATACATTTGAATGTCAGCTCCTTTACTGCTTTACTGGACCTACTGTTTTCAGTTATGTTTTTATAACACATTCCCTTTCTCTCTTTTATAGTTCACTTTCAGTCTTTCATTGGGGTTTTTTAGACAAAAAACACAGAAAATTCCTTGACTATCTAAAACTCCCCTTGGAAGAAAATAGACCCACTGGGTTAAAACATACAGCTGTTTCCTAGTACCAGGCAAAGTACAACCCATCTGCAATATATGACAAGATACTTGCAATACTGACAATACAAAAATACAAATCCTTAGAAAGCCCAGAGGCTGAAGGGTATTTATGAAATGAAGATATGAACTTAGGTAAGCAAACAGAACCCAAGAAGGAGGAATAGGGGTAACAACTCAAACTTTTATTTCTTTTGTTCTCTTTCTGAAAATATAATATATTTCAGCAGGGAATAATATACAGACTAGAGACAACAATTAAATCCAGACTCCTCCTGCACATATGTAACTTATCATATACTCTTTTTTTTCCACTGGAGTTTTCACATTTCATATTCCACCGATACAAGGTTTTTATCAAAACAAAGCTTTAAAGAGATTTCCTTTAAAGGTATCTTAAATTGCACTGAGTGCAGAATAAGAGTTAGTTCAATTACCTGCCTTTTATACAGCATTTCCCTCCAACCCTGATTGACAAGTCAAACATGGGGGGCTGTGTATGAAGCTGTCAGAGGAGAAGGAGCTAAGATCCTTGGCCCCTGAGTCATCATATACGTTAACAGGTCTGCTAAAAGATCAACACATCAATGGACCTGGGATAGTGTTGTGAACTTCATGGTTAATTTCAGCATTCAAATGCTGTATTTTCACTATCTTGCTCTCTTCCTACACCATATTTGCTTGTTCACTCTCTTGCTTTCTTCCTATATGTATCTGGATAAAACCATCTGCATGTAGGTGTCATCCATTGCATTCCAGTGCAAAATCTCCCCCATAAGCTGTCCTCAGAGCCAAGGACTGGAGTGAGGACTGACTCTCCCAGCACCTTCCTGAGGCCGTAACCCACAGGGGTGGTCAGGAGCCCTCCTTGCTGGTCCTATGCCCTTTTTGCTGTGTGTGGTAGTTCAGACTGAAGGCATGATGCAGCTCAGCAGCTCATGACTGCTGTTTGATTGACATTGAATGGCATTGTGCCCCCCAGTCTTTGCCTGAGTTCTATCTGCTTCTTCACAGCCATCAGTAAACCCCTGACCTACTCTGTAAGACAAAGCAGACATCCTTCCTTCATTCCCTTTTTCTCATGATGGCCTCTCTTTTTTCTCTTGAAAAAAATATGGCAGAAGCACCTGGGCACATTTCAAGAGCCAGCAGCAAAGTAATCAAAAGGCTTCTCCCAGAATCTCTGTACAGGACACAGGAGAAGGACATGCTCTTCTCAGTGTTTCCCACTGACCATTCCACAAAGTAGCTGACAAAATGCCTGCTCCCTTTTGAAGGTGCCTGTCACTTCTCAGTGAAAATATCCATCTAAGAAAGGTTTATATGAATTGAGACAGGATTCCCCACCCCTTCATGCATATGAGTCTGTGGTGGTTTAAGAAGGGCATTCCCCAATTTAGTGTTCCCACTGTCACTCCAAACCATGCATTGCTTGCTTACTCCCCTCTTTCTTTCTTTCTCCCTCCTGCAGTGGGCCGGAGAGAAGAATTGGAGGCCCAAAAGGGCTGAGATAAGAACAATTTACTGGAAACAGCAATGAAATAAGACAATGAACAGTAGCAGCAACAATACAAATACGTAAAAGAGGCAAATGATTCACATGTTCACTATGAGGAAAATCCCCAACAATACCCAACCACTCCCTCCGCCACACTATGTGACCTGGAAAAGGGACCCCTTTCCCCATTACAGGAAAACTACATGAGCAGGTATAGAGTAACTTCCAGGTTCCAGCCATGCCCCTTGTGGCCACTGCCAGAATTAACACTATCTTGGCTGGTACCAGGACAGGGTCCTAGGTCACATTTTCTCTCACACTGTCTTTAAGTATATCTATGCCATATCCAGCAGGTCACCTTATTATCAGTAGGTCAAACATCTATGGATGAGATTATCCTGCTACATTCCCTAGAAATGCAATGGATTTGTTTGAGAAAAGCATCAGTCTGTACCAACTCACAGATGTCCAGATGTCACTTTAATTCAAACCCTGGTATCTTAAATGGTCCAGGTGGCTGAAGATCTGCTAGAAGAGTCAAGAGGCAGTGGACAGAAAGGCTGGATGGCTCTGAAACATTACAATAGCAGTGGAAAATATATTTTGATGGCTAACTCATTTAAACAATTTTTCCCTGAATTGAAGGCCTGACAATATGCTGTTATGATTCTTTCAACGCTGTTGTTACAAAAAGCATTTAATCAATACAGCTTTATAAAAAACACATGTATGAAACAAGAAATCGTTCTAGTTAAGCTCAGTTTCCTAAAAAATGCACAGGGAAAAAAAAGTAGTATTGTGTCAGGATTGAAAGTAAGCAGAATCATCCTGAGTAGAAGAGGATAGATAGACATGAAAGAAGCTTAACATCAGTGTTTTTCCTGACAGTTAATTCAGTAAAGTAGAAGTGATAGAAATGGTCCTTGGAACTCTTGCAAAGAAAACAACATGCTATACAGCATCCCTTCCTGTCTGCATGCATCTGAAAGAGAGAGGTGAAGTACATGGGAAGAATGATGTTCCTATACTTTCATTTACATACTATTGAGATGAGAACAGAATACTTATGAAATATGGAGGTATTTCGACACAAAAATATAAATCCTTCTTTTGGTAACAGGAGAATAGATAGCACACAATGGGAATCTGGGAGGAGTGTTGCTGTAGTGGTTTGACTGGGCTGAATGCCAAGTGCCCATCAAAGCTGCTCTATCACTACCCTCCTCAGCTGGACAGAGGAGTGGTATGATGAAAGGTTCATGAGCTGAGATAAGGACAAGGACAAGGACATCCAACGATATCCAAGCATAAGGAGTCACCTATTACCATCACAGGCAAAACAGACTTGACTTGGGGAAATGAACCGAATTTATTTCCAACCAAAATCAGAGCAGGATAATGAGAGATAAAACAAATCTTAAAAACACATTTCTCCCATCCCTCCCTCCTTCCCAGGCTCTACCTCCTCCACCAGAGAGATGGGGGATAGGGGTTATGGTCAGTTCATTACAGGTTGTTTCCACCGCTGCTCAGGTAGAAGAGTCCTTCCCTTGCTCCAGCATGGGGTCCCTCCCATGGGAGAAAGCTCTCCATGAACTTCTACAGCATGAGTCCTTCCCACAGGCTACAATTCTTCATGAACTGCTCCAGGATGGGTTCCTTCCATGGGGTACAGTCCTGCAAGAAAACGCTGCTCCAGCATGGGTAGCCCAAGCAGTCACAAGTCATACCAAGAAACATGCTTTTCTTTCTATTTTCTTTCTATTTCTTTCTATGGTCTGTAGGTCCCTGCCATGAGCCTGCTGCACTACAGGCCTCCCACGGCATCACAAGCTTCTTTTGGGCATCTCCTGCTTCGGCATGGGTCTACTCCATGAGCTGCAAGGGAATCTCTGCATCCCTGTGGTCCTTCATGGGATGCAGCTGCACAGCTGCTTCACCACAATCTTCACTAGGGGCTGCAGAGGAGTCTCAGCTCCAGTGCCTGAGGCACCTCTTATCCTTCCTTCTCCACTGAACTCAGTGCCTGCATAGTTGTTGCTCTCATATTCCAACTCCTCTCTTCTCTGAGCACAATTATATCTGCTCAGTAACTTTTTTTTTTCTTCTTAAATATGTTATCACAGGGGTGTTACCATCATCTCTGATTGGCTTGGCCTTGGTTAGCAGCAGGTCCATCTTGGAAACAATTGACAGTAGCTCTGTTGGACACAGGGGAAGCTTCCAGTAGCTCCTCACAGAAGAACTCCTGCAGTTCCCATGCTACCAAAACCTCGACATGCAAACCCAATACAGTTGTAATAATGTGACCCAAGTCTATTCTTGCACTATTAAACAGAGGAGGTAGTACTTATTAGTCTAATCCTCTTCAAAGCAGAATTTAAAATCAATACAAGTAAAATGAAAGAGTGTTATAATTGTGTTTTGTCACATGAATTTAAAAATGTGAACAGAGCTCATCTGTGACGTCAGCTTTTATGTTTAATTTCAATTCATGTTTCATATCCTAGGTATCTACTAAAAGCCTTCTGAAACCAGGACCCACAGGTTCAGCTCTTCACTCTGCTATGCCATGGCTTCTGTACAGATATGAGCCGTAATATCTGAAGAGGGTGAAGGAACCATATTATTCTGGAAGCAATATTTGTCTCTAAGGATGACAAATTCCCATTCGCTATTCTGTAACACTCTAACCAATAAGAATTTATATTATTAACCAAGAAATATTGAGAAGAAGACTTAAAGGAAACTTATCCATTCCACAGCACAAGCATTATTTATGGGCCAGGCCTGCTGGCCTCTAGTTCTCCTGTTCTGCACATATCTACATATCAGTACACTGACAATCACCTCAATAACATCATGGCTCCACGTCATCTTCCTCCCCACCACTTTTCTCCCCTTCGTCCATTCTCCTCTGATCATCCAGACACCATTTTGCTAACACCCTCCCCTCTTCAGACTCTGAGCCTCTGCTCACAACTTACACAAAACCAAAAGGAAAAACAGGAAAGAATCAGTACATGAGTATTTCAAAAAGCTTATGGTCATTCTAGTCCACTTTCAGCTGAAACCACAAATTAATAGAAAGCTTGCCATTCCTTTTGACAATGATAAGGCTTTTCCCCTTGTTTCACTGATCATTCAAGAAGAGGCAAGAGCCTCCTGCTTAGAAGCCGCATCAGCAAATACAGCTGTCCAGCTCCCAGATGGCTGGGCTAAAGGATATTGTATAATGACAAAGGGAGACTGTTTATTCCCACAGACAAGAGCAGAATGAACAAGTGTTTCTCAGAGGTACCAAGGAAAACCAAAACTTTTCCTTCAAGTTCAGTGGGCTTTAAAAACAAACAAGGCAAATGTTTCCACAAGTAAGTGCAAATCAGTTCCTCAGATCAAAGTGGAGAACTCTACTGAAGATGCATTAACGGGGAATAGAAAAAACGGCATTTTACAATAGCAATACTGTATGAAGTGCAACAAGGTTCTAACCTAATATGATTAGGTGCAGGTATTACCACTTTATACATCTCCTTTGATTACACATTCTCCTTTGAGAACTTTTGATTATTTTATACATTATCCAATGGGTCAAGTGTGTTTATCCTAATAGCAGCACTTTCTCAAATCCCCATCTGTCTGTTCCACAATATGTAAAATTTCGGTAACAACACAAATTTATGGCCTACATGGAAGACTACTCTAGATGATATGCAGTGACTCTAAATGGGTAAACAGAATATGCTCTGATTTGGGACAAGAGAAGAGATTTCAGCAAAGCTGGGAAAAGGGCAGAATTACCCTCTTCCCAACCACAGGCCCTGACAGCTAAATACACACAAACCCTTGGGGAGAGGCCTGAAAGAGATTATAACCAGTGGGATTTATAAGGAGAAAGTATCAGAAGAAGTGAGGGGTGGGGGAACAGTGGGGACATGGGGCATTGGGGATTGGCTTATTGTTTTGTAATTCAGTTTTCGGGAAGATATAACAAAAAGTCATTAAAATACTAGCTTATCTGCACTAGATATTATCTTGCATTGTAGAGGTGTAAAATCATCTTGATCTATCCACATTGCTCTCCTTGGGTCTTCGAGTGTGCCAGAAAAAACCACTTCCTTCCTCCTTGTTATCATCATTTGCATGGTACCCTGAGCAAAACATAGCCATTTTGTAAAAGGTTGTGATACAGGACGCATACAGCAACCCATTTAAAACCAAGAGACAATCCTGTAGAGAAAGGCATCTTCTCAGGTCTAAGGCATAAGGTGACTGGAACCAATTGCATCATGCCAAAACCACCTCTGACACTGACCACAGCAGACCCACCTTCAAAGGGAAAAGAGCCCTTTGTTTCCCTCCAGTCTGAGTGTATGAAGCATAGCAACACTGTCCTTGGGTAACTAAGTTTTCAAACGTTGAGTGCTCAGCAGCATTAGGATTGGAAGCAGTTTAGGTAACAGCATCAACCTCAATAAATATGCTCACCCTAGCTATCAAACTAGGTCAAAAATGATGTTATTTCATTTTCAGGAGTGAAGTCTTTCCTTAATTTTTCTACCGAATGAACTTTGGAACTTCTTTTTCCAGAGTCTGTACATTTCCAAACTGGCTGGAATACAGTGCTGAAGTAAGAGCAGATCAGAGCACATGGGAGGAAAAATATCAGACAGAGCAAGGAGCAACTGCAGAGAGCTGTAAGTGCATCAGAAGTATAGTACTCAGAGCTTGGGAAAGACAAAGTGAAAGAGAGATGGAGAAGACAAGGATGACAGGCCAGGATGACAGAGCTTTAACCCTACAAGCAGCACATACCAAATCCTGAAAATCACCCCCAGCAATCTCTGAATGCTTTGTCATAATTAAGAAAAATAGCTTTGTAGAGAGCTTCAGTAGTAGACACAGTCTTTCACAAAAAGAATCATAGTGCAGAGGTGTGTATCAGATTCCCTGCACAGCCTGCTCAAGCACCAACTGAGCTTTGCTTTGGCTTGGACACATAACACCAGGAGCGTGTTTTATCCACCAAACTGTGCTGTGAGGGTAACGAATACAAACTGACACTAACAAGCTGAAATATTTTGAACTTTATCTCAGTTCCTGTATTATTTGTTCAAAAATTGTATCTTCACTCCCAGATACGAACCACATTCTGCCATTTTTTATCCCAATGGCTGTGGGATTTTGTCATACCTCTTTGCTTTGGAACTGTTTCAAAACTCCTGCACAGAAAAACTGATATTGCTTTTCTATAATTCGTCTCTATTTTATCAACAGGAAAGGTGTAGAAACAAATATTGTGGTACTAATGATACTTTAAATTCTCACCCCTTAAAAGCAGGGGAGGCAGTAATAGACTGTATGTATTCTTGTATGTTCCAGACATGACAGTTCATTAGTTAATCTTCCCACGTGAAATGATTTATTTAGCTACAGAGTATTTTCCAGGAACACATATAGTTAGGTCCTACAGTAATCCCTCTGGAATTTTGAAAGGTCCTGGGTCTAGCTTCTTTAAATGCATATGACATCACATTTCAGTAACAAGTTTCTGTCACACCTTTCTCTGCTAGATTACAAACAGCTACTTAGGTGCCTCTTGGACTTCATTAAAATAAAAAATGCTGTGATTAGTTCAAATTTATAAGTGAAGCCTTTCCTTGAACACTTGAACAGGTTTTACAGTTTTTTACATCGTCATCTAAACAGGAAGTATCTCATCAGTGAACACACAATTCTACCCCCAGCCAAAGTAACAATTTATACAGAAGACCCACTCCAAGGCACCACTGTCTCTGTACATATACCCAAAGACCTCATTGCTTCTTTTTGCCAACTGTCATGCTGAGAAGTCACATTCAATTGTTGGTCTGCTATGATCCTGGAACCTTTCTCAAGGTCCGCACTTTGCAGAAGACAAGCCTGTCTTAGGGTGATTCATCATGATATTATATCCCATAATCATCTGTGCCCAAAAATTGTTACAGTATTCTCAAGACCCTGCATCCAGGGACCTCAGGTATGTGTGCCTGTGTGTGGAGGTTGCTGGTATGCAGGCATTTGTGTAGTATTTATGCCAGTGACTACTTGATCTTTGTTTAGGCAAAGGTTTCTCTTTCCTTTCTGGTTTTCTTCCCCTTGGCTCGGAGAAGCTGCAGTAGCAGTCTTTGAGCTGCCTTGAGGACAAATTCTACATCTGCCTGTCTGAAAAAAATATGGGGGGCATTGCGATGGCAGAAGTGGAGCAGAGCTGCCCTGCTCCAACTCAAGCTGTTGTTAAACCCACCGAACTGGGGAGAAGAAGACACCAAGTGGCTCCAGCCCAGCTGCTTTACCTGCCACGCCCACTGTGTTGTGTCTTGCCATGGGGAGGAGGTCAATGCTGGCAAGCCATTGGGTCTTTGTCTGCCGCCGGAACTGCTCCATGAAGCTCCTGTCTTCCCAAGATGGAGCTGGTGTAATCTTGTATCCCATATTGGAAACGGGTACTTCCAGGATTTTGGGTTCCTCTTTGTTCCAGTGGGTTGGTGAGGTCTAACAGTTTGATATCTAGCAATTATTATTTTTCCCCTCCCTGTTGGCATTCTGTTTGTTAACAAACCGGGTTTTTTTCCACTTTCATCTATTAGTATTCATTTCCTATTGGTGGAATGGGATTGTTGGAACCCTTAAAGGAGACAACTCATTCCAGTGTTTTCCTTTGAATTGTCTCAAACCAATACAAAGCCCCTTCTCCCCCATCATAGGCGGGATGCACAGTCTTAGTTCCTAGATGAGAGATCTCACACTTAAATGGATTCAAAGAAACTTTACTTATGTGGCTCAGCATAATAGCTGATTCAAAGCACTTTATAAAAAAGTCCCTATCCTCCCCTTTTAACCAAGTACTTTGGTGTTATCTGCAAAATGTGGAAGTAATGTTGTATTTATTTTCGTATCTGTAATAACTAATTTTAAGCTTTCTACTCATCTCTGAAGAACATAACATATTAGAAATAACCCACTTAACAACCCTACACTGACATCTCCTTTCTACATCAGTCTGCTAAGTATTAGCTTTTATATGTACAGATTTTGTGCAGGTTTTCTTTTCTCTTTTTAAAAATCGTAGTGCCTAAAATGTTAAATGAAATTGCAAGCCCCTAAAATTCTATTACAATCTTCATAGCTACCTTCACTGATCAAACTCATTAATTCATTATGCAGGGTTTGGGTTTTTTTCTTTTTTAAATCAAGCTGGTTTTGTTCCTTTAATTTCTTGAGCATGACAGACTTGCATTTCCATTATATTGTTTATACAGTGATGTCAATCTATAGCCCTTTAGATCAGCTTTCCTATCCTTTTTTGGTATATTCACAGTTTAAAGCTCTTAATGCTTCCTGAAATTTCCCTTGCACTGCAAGATTTAGAAAAAGTTTACAATATGGAGCCAGAGAGCTCTTCAGCAAGTTTTTGGGAATCTTAAGTGTCCAGACCATTTTAGTCTGTTTACTTCTGGTAAACAGTATTTGATGTTGTCCATAATTACACATGCATTAAAAGCACAGCGTAAACTTCATGACGTATGAATACATTCTCATCCTCCTTAACAAAATGTGTAAGTATTTAATTAAGCACTTTTGACTCCATGTACAAATTATTTTATTACCATAATCAAGTCATGAGCCAATATTATTACTAGGATTTATTTCACTAATGCATCACAACTTCATTCTGAAGAGGCTATAATCACAGAGGAAAGAGACTCACACACATTCTGAGGGGACAAAGTACAGCTGCTGTACCACAAGTATTAATGACCTTGTTATAGTAATCATGGAGTAGCCAGACAACAGGTCAGAAATGTTTTATCATCTTAGAGAACAACATAGGGAGGAATGTGAATTGAGAAAGCTTTCTAAAAATGCACTGCACTTCTTTCCTTCCTCTCCCAAGATAAATGTATGTGTCCAGACAACTACTCTCAGCTTCCTCACCATCCAAACTTATACCAAGCATGACAGCTGGAATTCTCCATTACGTGAAATCATGAAAACACCTACAAATGAGAGCATGAACGTAAATTTATATGCTACACTTACTGGTATAGAGTGTCTCAACAGACAGAGAGCATTTTACTAAGAATGGAAAATGTCCTGTAAAAAGTTCCATACAATACAGTAGATATTTAAATCTATATGGCATATATTATTTACCTCTGCCCACAGGTAATCTGATTATTTTTAAAAATATCTCAGTTAGGCAAGGAAGAATAAAATGAGTCATCACATGCAACAGGATGAAAAGAAAAGGCTTACTTAGCTCAGTTTTATTAAAAATATGGAAGGATTTTTAGGTTTTCTTTTTATTTAAAGTGGTTGAAATTATCTTTCCACAGAAACCTCTTTTTAGCACTACTCATCTGTAAAGAAGAGGCTTCTCTCAGCATATGACATTTAAAAAGGAAATGAAAGGGAAAAAATAAAGGTCATGTTACAGTTGTTGGTATCTACCTCCAGCAAGCTTTTCCAAGGCCTCTGAGAGGAAAACCCTTTTCACTATGTAGAAATAGCCTCAGTTGACTTTTCCGCTCCTCTAACTTCCAGTTTGCAGCACACATCATCTCAAAGGTCTACCTTCACATCTACCTTTTACCAATCGACCACATCTTTTCCTTGGAAAGGGCATTAAAAAAATAATAAAAAACCCCAAACAACCAAAGAAACATCAAAATATATTACAAATCCTCCAGAGGTTCCTAATTTAACAATAGTTCACTGCTAGCAAGACCCAGCTTTTGGTAGATGAATGAAATATTTTCCTAAAATTTCAAATCCTTGGGCAAGACTGTTACATTTAGTGTTGCTTAACCTTAATGCTTTAGGAAATAATAATTGAGATATTTGTGGTATTCTATGTACGCTATAAACCACAATGTTTAATATAAAAAATGTTATCAGCTTTGCAAAGACAAAATTATGTAAAGACTGAAGATTTCCCCGTTTACTTTCCTGGCTAGTGTAAATGGAAAATAAAATGAAAACTGGCTACCCAGAAGAAGCCATGACTACCATAAGACTCAGAATAATACTCATGAGGGTTTGTTATTCTTCTTCTCTGGATACCCAAAGAGAGGAAAATCATCTCATTTTAAACAATGTCAGGATTAATCAGAAAGTCCATAAGTAATTTCTCCTGAAACAAAGTAAAATCTTTCTTAGAAAGAAAGGAAAACCTGCACACCCAATTGATGAAATCATTGCCTCAGAGGTGAAGCACAGGTGAACATCACTGCAGCCATGCAGTCCTGAAAAACATATGTGACATTACACAACCAAAAAAGTTTTTGAAACTGGTATTTTACACATCCTTTACTTCCTTTCACCTTTAATATTTGTTTTTAAAGCACTTGGTCAAAGAAAAGATTTTTAGAACTCTCCAACTTGATGAGTAGAAATTTACTGAACTCTTCAAATAATGACTTCTGACATCATGAGTTCTCACATTGGTATCTCAGATGACAACCTTCAACAGCAATACTGACACATCCCAACAGTGAGCTAAACAACTAGTCAAAACCAGTTTTCTCTGAAAATCCCTGCCTGAACAGCACCTGTCTATTTCCATTCTCTGTGTACAAGAATGTACCGCTTTGACATACAAATCTAATTATTACCCTTCCAACTTATCCTGCATATAAGTATCAAAGTCTACAACTTCCTCATGAGGGGAAGAGAAGGGGCAGACACTGATCTCTTCTCTGTGGTGACCAGTGACAGGACCCAAGGGAATGGCCTGAAGTTGTGTCAGGAGAGGTTTGGGTTGGATATTAGAAAAAGTTTCTCCCTCCAGAGGGTGACTGGGCACAGGAACAGGCTCCCCAGGGGAGTGGTCACAGCACCAAGCCTGAAACAGTTCAAGAAGTGTTTACACAACACTTGGGCACATGGCGTCACTCCTGCGGATGGTCCTCTGCAAGGCCAGGAGTTGGACTCAATGATCCTCGTGAGTTCCTTCCAGCTCAGCATATTCTGTGTTTCTGTGATTATTTTGTTTGTATTACATGAATGCAGATGCAGTTTGCATGCATGGTTTTCAAAAATATGCCCTTGGTCTGATTATTTCTACACACTGAAAAAGCCTGTGTTGTGTCCTGAGCTCCACCCCAGCCTTGAGGGACCAGAAAAAGCTATAAAAAGTGTAACAGTTTTAAAAAGACCTTTTTTTTTTTTCCATTTAGTAGAACTGTAACATATTCTGCTTCTCTTCTGTGTTTTATACCGTACTGTAATACATTAATCCTTTATTACAGAAACATGAGACCTGAATGTTTCTGAAAGACCTCTACTTAATTAGCAATCATTTTCAAATCTCAAGCTTAGCCCCATTAGGCTTGCTTTAAAACTGTTTCTTAAACATACACACACAAGTCCAACATACAATTAAAATTATGTTTGTCTCTCTAGACAAACATACCCCCAAATACATGACTACATAAATTTACAAACCATTTGAAAAGAATGACACGGGAAGTGAGAACATCTTAGTCAATGAAAATAAAGGCTTGACATCTTTCTAACTAATACTCCTAAAACCAAACTATGTTTCACATCTGTTATGAGGCAGGACTGAAACTGCAATCATGAACACCTGCTGTCCCATGAAGAGTATATGCAAAGTCCCAGTTCTCTGAACATGGTAGTAGCAAATATCAAGAAACTATTTTCAAGGTCCTCTGTACAGCACTGCCTGTCCCCAAGCTCCTTAAGCCTGTTCTTAAAGTGAATTTCTGTCCTTCCAGTGGTACTGCCCTGCCACCACTGCTGCCACCATCTCCTGTGAGCTCAGGTTTATAACCCAGATCTGTAGACCACTCTCTATGTTCATCACTGTCACTTGAATAAAATGCAGTAACAATGTACAATGATTTTAAGATGGCAAAATGATATTGCTACCTTCTCATATACAGTTGGCCTAGACTGGTTGATCCCATAGCTCCTCAACTCACTCTTTGTTCATCAGCTCAGAGCTTGCAAACCTCACCAGAGGGAACTGACTGTCAGAAGGTCTTGACAAGGTATGCTGTGGAAGGGAAAGAGGCATAGAGACAGCTGTGGGAAAGGCAGACAAATGCCATTTTTGCTCTATAAAACTTCTGTGGGACTTCTTACCTAATGTAACTACTTGGCTTTTGCTCAGCCTGAAGAACACTTCCACAGCCATTTACAATAACGCTGTCAGGAGTCATTTATATACAAAGCAGTCAGACATAGATTGCACATCCAAAACCAAAAACAGAAGACCCTATGCATTCTTGATTTGGAATTATGGTACTTTTTTAAACTCTCTTTACTTTCTACCCATCTGTTAGCTAGAAAATTTATATATTCAGCTTTTTTTTTTCTCCCAGAAGAAAGACATAAAGGAATCTAAAACTAGATCAGCAGTCTCTGAACTGGAATAAATGTAAAGTATAGCCTTGCTTTCTTAAATCCACTTCTTTCTGTTAATAAAATACAAATATCTGGCCAGACACAAAGCAAACAAAGTGCAACAGAGGAAGGAAATGTTTTTGAAGAGAGTATGAGTCGAGACAGTACATATGAAAACTCAGGATGAAAAGCAAATCCATTTTTCTCAACAAACTTGAAGAGCAGCCTCAGAGCCATCTGTGTGGAATCTTGCTGCAGACACTCCAGGCACCACACAGATCAGAAATACGGCTACAGCCCAAGTACCTGGTCTGTGAATGGAACACAGATCATGAGAACTAATTCCAGCTACATGAATAATGAATCCAGCAACGCAGCTAGAACTCAAATCTTTGGATTGGAGAACAGGTTTTGCTTTGTTTGGCTATAGAATTTACATTGGTCTGCTTTTTTTGCTAAGATTTTATTTTTGCTTTTCAGCACAGTAAATAGAGACCAAAAATTTTTTTGAGAATAACTGAAGTTATGATGATAGCAATGATGATGATGATGATGATGATGATGATGTTCCAGTCCTTCTTAGGGTGAGGGGATACAGTATCAATGCAAAACTCTCTGCTTTGAATATTTTATCAACTTCCCAGTTTCAAAAAGGATGTTCCAGCTTCCATACTGTTTGCTGAGGGTATGGGATATGCTTAGCTGAAATATAAGGAGACAATTCAGGGTCTCATGTTTACCTTTGCAGCTGAAGAAAGCAGGATTGACTATTTGCACAGAATTCAGCACCGCTGCATGATCAAGTAGCATTTTAAATTTGAACAGCATTGGCTCAATTTATGAGCTCTGAGGATTACCAGTTTGCAAAAGGCAAATTATATGGAAATATCAAACATGATCATACTTAAATAAACACAGATTTTGAATGTACTACTTTATTTGTTCTTCATGTATCTTCTGCAGCTGGTTCAAGGGTTTGTGTTTTAGATTTTTTTCAACCATAAAAATTCTATTAAGAGAATGTGTTTTATTTTTCCTGTATTTGAGACAAATTGCTAGTTTGGCCAACAAACAAACCTTTGTAAAAATATCCATAAATCACTTTGTACCATGATCAAGAATCCATTTTAAAAAAACAGCAAAGTACCTGTAATTATTTTGTCCCCACTAACAAGAGAATAATCAATGCTACTTTTGGTCACTTGATCATTGAGGTATTAGTGAAAAAAAATGGTTGACCTCTTCCAAACTACTGAATTATCAGTCAGTTTATATTACTTTCTTTCATAGCTTCTCATTTCCCTAGATAAACCTATTTTCTTTGGGATAAAAAGCTACTGTCTATGGTTGTAAATACAGATAAGCAGGACTCGAGACTGTTTCTCTTTCTCTTGTGACAGAAAGATAAACAAGGTTATACTCAAGGTTCAGAAAATTTTCTGCAAAATTGAAGGAGAAAAATTGTAAGTTCTTTTAGTGACAAAAAATCCTCTCACAACTCTTTGTGACTCTGTAAGGAAGAAATTGAAAGTATTTACAAATTTTTTTTTAAATTAGGTTTAGAAATAATTAATTCTGATTTTGAAGGGAAAAAACACGGAAATAAAAATGAGGGAATGATTCACAATAATTTCCTATAGAAATTACTATCCCAAATAGAAAAGAAAAATTGAGTGTAAGGTGAGAGAAGCAAAACACCAACCACATCTGGAAGACAAAACAAACCTTTTGTTCTAGACTGCCTCTTTCCATATAAGCACACGAACAAAAAAAATATGCTTTCCAATGCTGTAGTATGAAATGTCCTGTTTGAAAACCTGATTTTCTTCCGATCTTCAAACTTCTGAGTATTTACATAACTTTATAAAAAGCCTATCTTTTCCATCTTGTACATACTGTATTTTCTCAAGGCCACGTGAATGGCCGCATATAACATTCTTTACTAGAAACCCCAGTCACTCCATATTCCCTGTACCTTCTAGGCATAACACCTCAACCCTCCCACATTATAATTTTCCTCTCACTTGCAAGCATCATCCACCACAGGCAGTATGACTTTACTTAGCTTCCATTTCTGATAAGCATAGAAAAAATTCTAACACAGAGATAAATGATACAATGAATAAATACATTTTTAAAGTGTATTTCAGGAGTTGTACAAATTCACAGAGGAATTTATATGGAAAAGCATTAGTGCTTATTGGCAATACAACTGACTGCTTACTTGCAGTTGTTTAGAGTTTACATAGCTAAACTGTGAAATTCCTCCCTCCAGGGGTCTGAATTACAAGAAAATGCGTATTTCAATTACTGCAATTTGCTCTCATATCAAAACAAAGTAAATCAGAGTGACTTTACATCTCTTCATCATGCAAATCCACTTACATAAAATAATCCCAGTATTACCATGAAAATTCCTCTTATTTTATGCCAAATGAATGTCTGCCACACACATTTGACTATTCTTGCCCCAAGAGCAGCAAGTGCCATGCAATTAATCTTACACAGCAGAGTAAGAAAAAACATGTTTTCTTTTTCGTTTGTGCCAAGCAGAACCATGACAGCAGACCTGTTTCATTTTTTCTAAATCATAACACTTGCCAGCAAAGCTTGTTTAAAACACAATGTTATCCCACTGAAAAGACACCCAAACATGTAATGTTGGTTAGTTCAAATGACAAAAGCAGCTTGGTTTTGGGATAGTTTCAGTATTCCTCTAGGGCCATCATGGAAAGATTGCCTCAGTTTTGGATATTGAGGGTTTAATGGGGCTGGGTCAGATGTTGCTACATCATGTCAAGTTCCCTTCAACCTATTAATATGAAACCCTGAAGAGCATCATCATAATGAAGAAACCTTTCCCTCCTTGGCATGGTATTCATAATAAGTGCTCTCTTTATAATTTAAAGAAAACACAGTCTTTAAACTATTCCAAGTAATGCGTTTCAGAAGAATCACATTTCATATGAGGAAAACCACAGGAGGGGAACATAATACTTAAAGATTTAAACTTCTTGATCAGTTCTTAAACTACTTTAAGAAAAGCAGTTTATCTGCAAATGGAATGTGGAGACAAATAATAAAATACGTGGACATGGAAAGGTACACTTCTAAAGTAAGAAAATAGAGTTCCTTAAATGTGCAGATAAAGCAAAGAACATTCTCAATAAAATAAATGGGAATAATCTGCAGGATTTGGAAAAGACCATTATCTAATTATCCATGTTATTACTCAGGACTGTAATCATGCAGTGCTAGGTAAACTAGCTTTATACTGAATTGTTGATATCTACGTAGCTGCGGTTTTTCAATTTGAGTGACTCATGGATATTTTTGAGCGGAAAAGAACTGCCTGCAAAGCTAGAGAAGAAATTTATGTGCTTACATTTTTCCTTTTCTTTAGGGGGGGAGGTGGTTTTTGTTTGGTTGGTTTGTTTTTTATTTCTTTAGTTTTTCAAGCAGTCTTGCATATAGTCTTGGTCACTGCCAGCTTCTGGAAGAAAGATTTTTGAATCTTGATTTATTGACTGAATGTATCATACATTATCTTATTAAACCCACCCCATCAAAGACACACTGTGCTACAGGGATATGCTTATATCAGCACTTCCTCCACAACCGTCTTTCCTCTCTAAAATTACCAGAGTCATTGCACTTTTCCACCCTGAAATCCTCCAAACCCACAGACCCAAAAAATTCCCAGGGACACATTTCCTGTCCAAGGATAAATGGTGGTATCTGTTCTTAATTAACCCCTCATCTCTGCCAAGTCTGTGGGAACTGGCCACTACCTATATGTACCCTGATGATTATTAAAACAGCTGGAGGTTTAAATTAACTCCAAATGTAGCCCTACCTTCAGGGATGGCTATCAGAAATGGTGTAGCAGAGAGGCTGCACATGTCACAACAACAGGTAGAGGGGACCCTGTTGCTCAGTGTCACCAGGGCTCTGTCAGGGACAGTGCAGTGCCTCCCTTCTGGGTGCAGCTTTATACAACAGGACAAGGGCTGGGTGCAACTGCTTGTGGAAAAATGGGTTCACTAAAACAGAAAAAAGACTTTCACATGTGAAGTAGTTCCACAGAGCCTCCCCTGGATGGAGAAACACACCTTGGATAATGCTGCTGCTTAAACAACCATCCTCAGTATTATAAACAAAGACCCCAGACACAGCTGGACACAGAAAATTAATTCCCCTGAGAGGGGTAGAGGGTTTCTCTACATTGGTATAAGAGATCACAGAGGGAAAATCAGTGTGAGATGCCATGGGTCTTCAGGTCCCCCCATGGATCCAGATGGGCACCCTCACAAACCACCCTGGCCGGGATATGTGCTTTTACAGACCTGCCAAATCTAATCCAAAACCCTCCACTGATAAGCACACATCTACAAGTTCTCCATACCCAAGGCTGGCACACACCACGGCTGCATGTAGTTTGGGGCCAGGTGGGACAAGCTGTAGTGCCAGTGTGGCATCAGGATTTGGGTGCAAGTAATACACACTGTTTCTGCTGCTTCCCCCTACTCAGTCCATTTAACTACAATGGTGCACTAACAATATTCATTCCCCAGAGCTTCTGCAGCTCTCTGAATTGCCACTGGGGAATCATGACATTGTTTTAGGGGAGTTCGACAGAGAAAAGGAGATAGCAGAGTGCCTACTAAAACTGTTCCCCTGGTGAAATGCATCACAGACTGCCATGGTGGCTCCTCTGGGACTAAGGCACCAGCAGAAATTAGTATAACAACTTTTTTTTAACTCGATGTCCTATTAAAAGAAGTCACATGAGAATGACACTGGGTTTCTGAGAGATATTTTAAAGAAAAATCAGTAACAGAAGAAGACCTGAAACAAATTCAGGTTTCAAAATATCAAAGCTATGCACATGAAATAGAAATATCTTTCTCTACCAAAACTACCAAAATTGGCTCATTGAAGGCAGTCTGCCTCAAGGAGAAACATTGATACAGGAAGATTTCAAGTCTGGGCGAAACATTTCGTTGCCTTCTTTCCTTGAATGGCTTTTCTCTCAAACCCATGCTCCAATATCTTCCGAATTCTAGTAAAGAACAAAAAAACTGAGAAGAAATGTCAAAAATGTCAAAAATTACTTCTTAAGTGATTTGTACATTTCTGAAAGTTACACAGATGTGACCTCTTAGTCACATCCAAACTGCTAAACAGTAAACTCCCACAACAAAAAATTGCAGTACATCCAATTCACAAACTTTTCAACTAAATAAATACAACTGATTCTCACACAAATTACTTCCAATGAAACTAATTTTGATGCTCAAGTGCAGCTTGCATAAGGTGCAATGGACCAAGTTCCCCTAATGCACTGCCTGACCTGGCCCTATTTCTTCTTTTGGACTTTACAAGCAAAGGAGCAAAAGCTACACAGGATTGTGACGCTTCCTTTGTAGTTTTAAACAATTTTTCTTTGTTTCACTATCCCACTTTCTGATCTGTAAAAAAGAGATAATGCTATTCAGCTATCTTAAAGGAACTTCTTGAGACTGATAATTGTCTGCAAGACACCCTGAAGCAAAACATTTTAAAATTCAAAGCTAAATATTTTTCAACTAAAGCTCCTATTGCTATCCTGTTTATTAACAAGGGGAAAATGAGCTAAAAACAAGGCACTAGGCTATTGTTTCCCATGAGGCTTACTAAAAATACTAAATTGTCTCCAGGATAATCACACATCATATCTCAAAAAAACCCTAAAAACCACACTCAGAACCAACTGTACTAACAGAAACAAGGCATTTGAACCCTGCTGAACAACCCTGCTGTATATTCAGCACCACATGCTGCATCTGACCAATAGGAAGACAGTGCTACTCTTGGACTGAAGCCAAATCACTGTGTACCAGCAGCATGGCCATCAGCACAGCTGACTTACTGAAACTCAGGTGCAGGCTGTTTCTGGAAGTGGGGAAAAGGATACAGGGTTTTTTTTTCCCCTGTGCGATATGTTGTCATTTCACATAAACCCTGTGAAGGAGGGGAGGAAGTTAATTCAAGCATATTCATGATTTACAGCCATTTACACAGCTTGTGCTGTACTGGAGAATTTAATCTTGCAGGATTTCCCTGACCAAGAGTTTTCAGAACAACTGCAGCTCCCATTACAAAGAAACCAAGAAGTGTGATGATGTTGCTTTTAGATTCAGCTGTATAATGGGTGATGCAATGTTGGCATCAGATATAAACGCTAATATAGAGCACAGGAAAAATCACTGAGATAAAAAGCAGCAAGAAAACTTGGGCAGTTACTAAATAAGGCAAACAATTTTATAATTAGAGCTACAATGGGACATTAGATCAGAAAGAAACACAGGACTTTCACCAGATGTTCAGCACTGTTGCTAACATGAATGGAAACAGCATAACTACTGGATGGATTGTGGGGTTTCTCATGTTCTTGGGGGATTTTTTTAAATACCAAAAAAGCCCAGAAACATTTCAAATTAAAAAGACACAGTTGGGAAAAATTACAGGTTTCATGAGAAACCCATCTCTGACACCTTTTCCCTTGATACCAACTTGTCACCAGAATCCAATCAACAAAAAATTTTAAGAAATACAATAGCTACCATCATTGGTTTTGTGTGTTTCCTAAAAGCCCCTAAAAGAATTATTTTTATTGTATTGAATATTTGTCATTCTACAAGTCATTCTTCTCCTACTGACCTCTCCAGTTTTTTTCACCTAAACAAGAATGAAGTTGAATGATTACAAGCACAGTAGCAGAAGTTATATTTGTCCCAGTGAAATCTAAAGTCACGTGAAAATTAAGGAGCTCCAGTGAGCTCTGTGAATTTTCTGTAATAAAGAAGAAATGACTGAATGTAGCAAACTCTGCTTGACATGACTGGGGATTATGGACTATTCAGTTTTTAGCATTTGACTCTTGCTGCAGCGCTTGAATTTGCTAATTCACAGTGTCTTCTGAGTTACAAAATCTACGCTTGAACTGAACCTCAGGAGAGAAAGGGGCTTCATGCTGAATCTGCATCCTGTGGAGTTAACATCTGAGCATAGTCTCAGGAAAACAAGTGTACAAACATATAAGATTAGGGATTGAATGCTGTGATTGAACTGCATAGTCCTTGCAGCACTATTAAAATTAGAAAATAAAAACAAAACAAAACAAACAAACAGAAACGAGAGAGAAGAAGAAAAGGTAATGATATTAACTCCAGAATTAGAAGATGGAAAATTACTTGTTTAATTTTAGAATGCATCCAGAAGGCTGCTCCATCAACCCCTCATCTGGAGACTTGGTCTTTTAACCAAAAACCTTTTTAGATTCCTGGCAAAAAGAAGACACTACCTCCCTATTATCTCCAACTTCCAGTAAATTGAAGTATTATTAGCTAGATGTTATTCACTTCAGATTGCAAGCAGAAAGTTCTATCCCAAGTGTCAGAGGAAGAGCAGAAGTAGCAATATAGATGGGACTTCTACAATTGCTCAGTAGCCTTGCTGTTTCCCAGCATCACCTTGCTCGGTAGCTGGGCAAATCAGTACTGAACATCAAACTGATGGATTTTCATCTAAACAACTTGTTGAGACTCAGTTATCAAAGCAAGTGGATAAAAATACATCATGTAACACAGCAGGAATTCTGGGACACCAGAAAGGAGACTGGACACCTACAATGTCAGTTTGGATGTAAAACAAATTAAATGGAGCACATTTTCTTGATGACAGTTAGTGTATTTTTCTTTCCCAGTGGACTTAGTGCATTTCATAAGAAGCAGTGAATGTGAATCAGTAGCAGCCTAAAATCAACCTAGTGCATCCTCAGGTCAAATTTGGCCTTTTTCAGGAGCAGAGTCATTAAGGGAGTACACCTTTGTCCTTTTTGCTTGTTTTCATTGAAAAGAATCAAAGCACCAAGACCACCATAGGATCTCACTAGCAAATCAAAATATACAGTGAGGAAACCCCAGACACCTGATCTATTTCAATTGCAAAGTTTTCCCACTTTTTGGAAGGCTTTAACCTGTTCTTTTGTGTAAAAGAGGGGTTGAGTCATCCCATGTAGGAGCAACTGTAAATATCTAATGCAAAGTCCTCTACACAAAAGCTGCAGCACTTGATATACAGTATTTTTGAGACACCCAAATGCTGGAGAAAGAGTACAGCATGCCCTTTTTAGGAAGGAACATCTGTTGCACTGGCTGAGAAGCAGCTGGCGTGACCTCCTATCCCCAAAGTAATGTCAACTCATCGTTGTTACTTTTTACAAGCAGTGTTGCAAGATTTCCTCACAGTTTGAGGTGGGGGATAAACTGTTTGGAATGGAAAATGAAGCTGTTGCCAGAGGACTTGTTCAGCCACTAAAACTTTGTTCCTTTCAGTAAAACATAGTAATTATATTATCTCATAACAATGCAAATATCTGGTTCTCTTTATCCTGACACTGTATTCTGCAGTTCATCTTGATATGGAGTGGAACACAGAGTCTGTTTGCAATGTAGCCATCATGACACGGCATTCCCACTCTTCCCTAGTAGTCCCCTGATTTCTATGCCTCTGGAGATTAGCAAATATGAAATCAGCTATCTTGATACTGTCCTGTTCCACTATAAAAGGGGAATCGAGGAGGATTCTGTTTGATAGATTTCTTGGATGAAAATAAAGCACAAATGTGGCAATAATATATCTGAAAACATTTTATTGATCAAGAAGGGTAAGTGTTCCTACCAAAGGGGCGATAGAAAACAGAGAAAAAGAAGAGAAAAGAGAGATGGAGAGAGAAACAGAATACTGGGATAGATTGCTACCACTGTATCCTGGGCACCCTGTTAGCATCAGCTTGGCAGATGCAGCATGGGTGCTGCAAGCTGCTATGAGTCTGCATGGCTCCCATGGCAGCTAGGCACAATTTCCAAACAGCAGCCAGTTGCATGTCTCTTCTGTCAGTGAAGAACAGGTTGCTGTGGCTATGGGCACACTTGTGGAGCAGCTGCAGGTTCTCAGATTCAGGGCCGTGGCTGCGGGCAGCAGCTGCTCTGTCAGGGAAACAGCAGAGTGCTAGGTTGCACTCTAGGTTGCTAGTGGTGTTGAGCTGCCTCGGGAAAGCAGTGAAGTAGGGCAGGACAGGTGCGGACAGGGAAGCAGGACTGCAGACAGAAAAAGGCGAGGAGGGGAGGAGGGCCAAGATGACCATCCAGGCCAGTCCCCACACACTCCAAGAAACCCAAAGTAAAATGGCTCCAATTGCATCAAAGTTAACTACTTTCATGTGTTAAGGCTCCTCCCATAGCCTGATTTCCTGGACATTTTTTCCCGGGCATCCAGGCATCTGTCCCACCAGCAAGTGGAGACCTGCTTGCAGCCCAATCACGGAAACTTTCTCTGCCTTGATTGGCTGTCAGGTGAAGCCTCCTGGGGACAGGGCTGCCAGCACATGTACAGCCCCTAGTGCAATTTCCCACCTCATATATAACATATGTTAAGGCATAAATAAAAGTCAGATTGGTCCCTCTCAGATACCCAACAGTGAAAGCCCCCATACGTAAGTTTAATTCAATGTTAAGATTGCCTTTTCCTGCCATAATCAGATGTAGCCTAATACAAGATGCCTGAATCAAAGCAGGAGAACAAAGTTAATATTTGTAACTACTTCAAGCAAGCACCTGAACACTTCCTACCCCCTGCAGACAAAGAAAAAAATCTACTCCAAAATTTCCTGCCAAATCCTTTAAATAATCATGCTTCCTGCAACGTTAACAGACTACTGGAACAGGTCTTGGGTCTTCGCTCACAGGCCCATTTTTCCCTTTCACATGCACACTTGGTTGGGTCATTTTTAAACAAAACGTTCCTTGATGTTAGTTTAGTTTGCTAACCATTTCATTTCGAATCCGTAATTAAAACCTTTAAGACCAAGTTACCAGACTTTTGCCTTTCTTTTTTCTTTTTTAATTCTGTTTCCCCTTTCTTCTTTAAAAGACTAAACAGACCTGAATTTCTTAGCATTTTCTGCCAGGATTGTGAAAGAGAAGAGAAGTCTAGAAGAACAAATAAGAATGAGAACTTCTGAAAAGCAAGGAAGTCTTAGCTACAACGTAGAACTTCTCCCCTGTGATCAAAAGCAGCTACTTACCCTCTAACACACAGAAATTAGACTCACAAGTATTTACATGGATTCTCTGCTCCCCTTCATCACATTTGTTGGGGTACACTATGTGATGGTAGAGGGGTAGGCCTTGACGGCCAGAGAGAGCCTCCTTCCTAGGTCTGGAGGTGACCCTGGGAATGCATCCAGGTCACTGGGGATGGGCTGGAAGAGAATTGTGGGTTTGTGGACAGTGTTGGACCTGTTGGAAGTGACAATTATAGTTTGTGACCTTGTAGGGTACTGTTTGCCTGTAACCATAATAGGTAAAATCTGTGGAATAGCCAGGTGATTGGGGAACACTGTGGTGAACATCTGTCCTGTTTATATGATGATATATCCTGTTTGTGTGCTGGTATTCAAGGAATTTTCACTGCGCAATAAAGGTCTTTGCACTTCTCCATCTTGTGCAAAGTCCGTGCCCTTGCTTAATTACTGCAACATTTATAAAGCAACCAACATCACAAGTGCTCTGTAGCCTTCTGGAGATCAGCCAGTCCTGAGACAGGATTTCTTAAACCTTTCCTGTGAAGTACTCTACATAAAATACACAGCCCCTCATAACTGTCAGTGAGGGAGTCTGATAATGCCTACAGGTCCTTTGCCTTAAGCTGGAATCTGCCAAAGAATGCACAGACTCTACCGTAAAAAATGGGGAAAGGGGCTCACAGCATCTTGCTAAGAATACCTTTTTCAGTCAACACTACTAAAGCAAATCTCAAGCTGCTTCCCCATTCCGCTCTCCCACAAAGTACTCATACTCCTAATGCAGGACAAGAGCGACTAGAGCAAATCAAGTTTACACCCACTCTAACCCTGATTCAGGACACATCACCAAGGATATGATTTAACAACAAGGTTTTGGTCAAAAGTTTACTTTTCTTCCCCAAGATTACAACACTTGACAGGGAAGTGAAACAGCAAAGCAGACCGCAAAGCCAAGAATAAAACAGCACACAGCCAGCCTTGTGATGAGGGTTCTTCCAGTGCCAGTGAGAAATACAGCTTCCACTAGGAGCCCAGACTACCTGTATAGGATTAAACAAACCACTAGGTATGACATATGACATGGGTCAATAAAGGACATTGAGGGAGTGATTGCATGAGCCAAGAGAACAGCACAATTTCTGCTATATACTATCAAGTTCATACACATGATCTTTTACCTCAAATGTTTGTTATTAATCCTTCATGGCTTTTCTTCCTTGAATTAGCCTACTCATCTTTTGAAGTCATCTCACTCATCTAACTATCCTTATTTCTCTATTATTTTTCTAGCTTTGTCATACTTTTCTGAAAGCAAAGAAAGAGGACAGTGCCCAGGATATGCATACACCACAGAGATAACCTGAACATAAATGAATTTTCAGTTTGGCTCTCCACTTCTCTCCTTATTCTGATTAAGAATCGACATTTTGGCTGCCACCTCAACTGATGCTTTCAAAGACCTAGCTATAATAATTTCAATATTTCAATACTGATTTTTAATAACCAGTTTAAACCTTTTGATTTTGTGTATATTGCTGGCTTATGCAATGAACTGGGAATTTAATCTGACATTTTAATGCCTATTAACTGCAAAATCTTTCTGTAAATGCGTAATAGCATCTTTTGGTTTTTTCTACACCAAATACTACCATTGTAGTTGCCCTGGAAGTTACCTCTGAGACCCAAGGGGAAGACGACGTAGACGAAGAGAAAGAACATTGGTGGAGGGCTTCCAAGGCTGCTAAGCTCCTCCTTGGAACTGATGTGACCATGGTTTAACCCAGGGCAAACCAGAGTAGCTACTACTGATGTCCATCATCTCCTCCCTCCCCCCAGGCTCCCTTGTACTATTCGATGTTACCCCCTATGCCCCCTCTCTCCCCCCTCCCATAGGACCAGGTAACCCTGACCTGCCTTTGTCCCACCCCAGACCCTCTGGTGACTGGTTGTGATGGATCCCTCTCGAGCTTGTGTCCAAGGGACCTCTGCCCCTTTTGATCCCTGCTTTCCCTCTGTGTGGAGCGTCCTGCAGTAAAGCCACGCAGAATACAGGCATGTCAAGGGGCCCTCTCGTTATTCTACTTCAGCAGCTAGCTAACCAGACTCTCACTCCCTGCACTGCACCAGCAGGGTGGCAGATTCACTGGCTAAGTGTCTACGAGACGCAGCCAAGGCGTCCTTGAACAGGGATACTCATGGAACGTAGCCAGCTGGAACCTGTCCGATACTCTCCAGGCTGGACAGAAGAAACCAGCTAGCCACATACCCTATCAATGGCACTTTTTTTCCTACTGTGAATTCAGCACACTTTGCCATTTCACCCTTCACCCCTCTTCTGCATCACTTGGGAAGAATAGGTTAATGGAGTTCTCAGTGATACCCCAAGTTCTCTTCAACTACAAAAACAGACTATTATTTCCACTATTCAATCAGCTCCTAATTCCCAACAGTACCTTTCAGCTTTAAGGCCTCATTTCAACAAGGTTACCTAATGAAAGAGATTGTAAAACCTTTCTAGAAATTCATTTACACAATATCCACAACAGTATCTTCATTGACTCTTTCTAATGAATGAAAATAGAATAGTGAAAAAGAGATTTTCCCCTAAGAAAATCACATTGATTTTCCCTCATTCTATCATATGATTTGTGGACATAATAATTCTATTCTTCCTAAGCTTTCTATCAGTTTACTTGGTATGCAAGGAAGACAAACAGTGTTTAGTCTCAATGAACTCTGCTATATTTGTATCACATTTGCCATTGCTTTGGTACCAAATAGCAAATTAAGCAGCTTATGAACTGGAGTTGTTAGTTCACTATTTGAGTTACCTCAGAACTTTTGGGAGAAAACCAGCTGGTCCTGAAAAGTGCATACATAATTATTCATTACATTAGCTGGTCACAAAAGCTCTTTGCTGCCACTTTGCCTGGAGACAACTCAACTGATCTGTCTCCCACCATGTAGCAAGCCATCTAAACATTTGGAGAAGACACTTCAATTGAAAGAATTAATGAAAGTTTTTCTGTCATGGTTTTGTGATCTGTGAATCTTCATTTCAGGACCTGATATTTTACAGATCTTTTGGATTCTAACCTAGGCTTCTTCCTCTCCTCATGCAGAGGGAAGCCAGTATTCCTTTCACATGCATATTTCAAAACTACTCACTGTCTTGGTTAGCAGCTGTTACCTCCAGCCCACCACATACCTCTGTTTTCACTGGAATTTTAAGTGCTTTTGAAGACTTTGTTTCTACTACTTCTCTTTTGTAAAAACCTTTTCTAAAATGAAAAAGAAACAACCATTGTTTTCACCAGAATGAAATATTTAACTTGAAAATGTCAAAATGTCCGAGTTTAGTTTTCTTTCTCCTTTACCTCCCACTTTTTCCAGTGTAGGGCTGAGCCAAAACTCATTTAGCATTCACAAAGCCTCTAATTAACTAATACTCATGAGATAAGGAAATGACATCATGCTCTAAGTATTATTTTGCAAATGAATCAGAAAATCAAAGTCTTCATTAAAGCCATAGTATGCTTCCTCTGTTCCTGAATAAGTCCTCATGGGCTGTACAAACACAGCAAGTCTTCTTCTCTGCCATGTTGTTCTGGCATATTTTCTGCTCCCAGCCATTGCTCTTCCAGCTGCTAAATGTTAGCTGATTCTTTTCAGAGCAGACCTTTATTTCAGTATATATACTTCATATACAGCTACAAAGAATCAGTTAACAGTCCCAATGGGAGTAAAACCCTATGCAGCATTTAGAATTGGTAGATACCATTAATGTGTCAAGGACATCTCCTTTTTTTTGGAATGTGCAATTCCAGGAACATGGAAGGATACAGCAATGATGACTCCGAGATGCAAAACTACTAAGATCTCATGATCTTCCTTCCCTCCAGCACTGCACTTGTTGAAACAATCTCTGTAAGATTCATCACTTCTCTTTACTGATTAACCCCCGTTCCTCAAACTGACTCAAGCAGAATGAAACCAGTGTTCTTCATCTGCTGTCAGACACACTTGTCCCCGAGTTGAAGGGAAGATGTCCCTCTTGAGTTATGTCAAGGTAGACCTACATAATTTCATATGAATGGGATTGTGAGTTACACAAGCCAATGAGCCTGCACAAAAGCTCTTGGGGTTCCACAGGTGCAAACAGTCAAAGTAATCTGAATCCCTAAGATACTATCACCAGTGTTTCTGTGTAACCCAGGAAAGGAGAACATTAATGATCTATGCATTATCTGAGAGGGAACCAAACACTCTCAGAGGTTTGAGCACTGCCAGCTATCACTATTTTTCTTTCCCTTCTGAGAATCAGCTGAAGATAGCCATAAGCTGTAGTTGCTCTTTGCTATCCCATACAAAATTATTTTTTCTAGAGCACCTCTCAGACACCTGACCCATCATATAACATACCACACAACACATCTACCAGGGCTTAATGATATCATCTGAAATCACAAAATCTTCCCCAGCGCAGTCATTCCTTCTGGAGTTCAAGTTTGCCCCTTCTTTAAAAAAAACCCAAAATACTAACCCAGAAAAGGTTTTCAAAGTTGTTATAGCTTCTCTTTGCAACCCTTCCTTGCCACTTTTATTAAACCACAGGACTGTTTTTAGATCCAATAACATAAAAGAATTTGTTTGGCTTGTCAAGGAACTTGTTGACTGGACACAATCACAACCACTATTTTTAAAACTAAAAGTAAAATCAGAGTGCAGGTTACATATTTTTCATTCTTTTGACAGTTGCCAAGATATTAATCCTGGGACATTGCAATGATAACTTGTTTAACATTTTCTTCCTTTTCCAAGAGGTGGCAGAAGAATCAGTTTTCAAGACAGCTTCACTTCCATGTCACTTCCAACTTAATGAAATACTTGGTTCCTATTTGGTTAATAAGAACACTTCCAGCTGATTATGGAAACAGGAAGTAGTGCAAAGAGCTGGTTTCTTGAAAGCAAACAGTGATGAAAAATATGATTGTTCAATAACAGTACAGTCGATTTAGAACCTTTCCCTCCTCCCTTGTGGACCCTGGAAACAATACACACCTGCAAATGAACACTGCAGAACTGCTTGCCACTGTCTTCTTTTTACGAAATGAGATGTTTTGGAAAACTGGGGGAGACAACCTACAGTAGGAGGAAGCATCCTTACAAAGAGCACTCTACAGGGTTTTAACTCACTCCTCTTAAGAGTCTCACATCACATTGACAATTACTTTTCTGGGCTCTAAAACCTCTTGCTCCTCAGGTTACAGCATAGACTCAGTCTCTCCTCGTAGCTCAGACCCTGTCCCTTCTGATGCCACAGTCTACTCGCTTGCAGGTTATCCTGCCTGCAATATGCCTACAGGCACAGCGCTTCTGTGTCTTTCTACCTGTCACTGTAAAATACATTAAGTGCAACCAGTTCCTGAAAAATGTCTGTTAGTCAACTGAAGCACCAACAGACATGTTAAATTCTTTAAAATCCTGTTCAAGGATCTCCTTTGACCTTGGTGTTTAAACTAGAATTAACTTAAAATAGTCAGGAGGGTGAGAATATGAGGTAAGAACACTGGTTAAGAACAGGGAGCTGTCTCAGTCTGTGTCCATTCCTAACCACAGCCGATGACAAATCCTTTCAGAGAAGAATAAGCGAAGGGTTACACAGTGATATCCCTCTCACACACTGTCCCAGCTTCCAGCAATATGGAATGGCTCTCTGAGTCCAGGGCTGTATCTCTGCATTTATCTTTGAAGTATTATGCCATGGATTCATGTGATCGCTTTTTGAACCCAGGTACATTTTTGGCATCCAAAAGGAACTCAATTTCAACCAGCTGCCTTCCACCATACTCAGTTAAGATTTTCCCAAAACACACCCTCAGGTTACCTAGAGTCATTCAGAGAAAAAGCTGTGAGACACGCTTCCCCAGCTCATCTTTTAACCAAAGCCTCATCTCTGCCTCCTTTGGTTGTTCTCTGAAGCTAAGCTAGCACCAGCTGCTGGAGGCAAGGAAAAGCAAATGAAATATTGGCTTCAGTAATATCTGTGATGCTGATAACTTATTGAGATATCCCAAGGTCAGCATTTCATCTGAGACGCATTACTGGGTGCTTAGGTGTTTCTCTTTCACACTTTCTCTGGTCACCAAGACTTAAGACACCTGCCTCCTGGAGTTATCAGTCTTTTTTAGTAACACTACTAGACTGCAGCAATTCAGCCCTCACTTTACAACAGTTAACTGTCTTAAGTCATAAAGGATAACCTAAGCCTAAAGTCTTTCAGTTCATTTGAAATAAAAGCCCCTACAATAGCAGAGCAGTATCATGCTAGGCAACTGGTTCATTCCTAAGTTGGAGGAATGAAGGCCAAAACCCAAAGCCCTATTTTGCTACATCTTTTTGGTCTTCAAACTTTCCCAGCTTGCTATGCCTTGTTTTTATTATGAGATACAACAGGGTCACAGTTTGAGGTGTTAAGAGTTTGAGGCCCTCAGTTCAATTCTTTTGCTATCAACAGGCCAAATAACAGCTAATCCTATTTTTTTTTAGAAAGAAAAATCTATATTGATAGATATTTGCAATGGGGCTTACAAGGTTTAAGCTGTGGCTGTATGAAGCACTCAAACAGATTTGAGTAGAAGAGCCTAACAGAAGGTGCCAAATAAAGGACACAATTGAAAGCATTGCGAAAATGAGGCTGATATAGCCCAGCTGGAAAAGAAGCACACATACATGAAATGTGTGGAAGATTAAAAGAATTTTAAAATTAACTCAAATGTGAAAGCAAATCTACGCTTCCAACTTAAAAATTATGAATCCAACTTCTGTGATGAAATGCATTGGGCTTTGATTCTGGAGTGCTCTCTCTCTTACGCCACTGGCAATTGTGAGTAACCAATCTGTACATTTTCACCCAAGCTTTCCATACCACAGCATATGGTGGAGAGATCTGGCAATATCTGTCTTTGCCCAGACACCCAAAGAGAGGAAAAAAAAGAGTGCAAGGGGACAAAGAAAAAAAACCCACCAAAAATCAGATGAATTTATGGCAGAATCACTCTAAACTCTTGTGCCAGATTGAGAGGATTAGTGTTACAGTAATACAAAAACACATAAAATAAACAATTACCCTAAGTCCTGACTGGCAAAGAGCCTGTGCAGCACACAGGCCTGATGACTCAAAGGCAAGACAGGAGGGCAACACAAAGATCAGAAACCAAAAGAAAAATTGTTAAGTGCCTTCCCAGCTTCACACCAGATTATTGCTTTACAGCTGAGAATTCAACTCAGATTTTTGAACTCCCAGGCCAGGGCTTCAAACATACAACATTTCCTCTTAGGGAAACAACAACAGTTTCAAGCAAAGCTCTCTAGGACATGCCAAGTTTGGTGGTGGTAGTGTAAGGGCCAGATTTTTTTCAACTCTCTGTATTATTCAAACAAACTGGGCGGTCAGGAGTGCCTGCCATACTCTGGTTAGTTGCTTGCTGCTTCACAAAGGAGATGGTGACTGCTAATGGTAGCAGCTAATAAAGTGATCCCTTCAGTTCAAATGGTATGGTTGCCTCGGAGATCAAACATCAGGATTTCTTTACTGGAGATGGTAACTACCCAGGCATGTTTAGCATTGCATTTGTTAAACAGGGGTTGCTTGCAACATTACTCTACTTCATGGTGGGCCCATGAAGGAACCAATGAACCTTTTGGAGTCTATTTTTATACTAAGGAAGACCAGGAAAAGAATCAGACCAGACCTGAACTCACCCTAAGCACGGAGACAAGCATTAACTTCCTGTCTTTAAACATTCAATGATGATATTCCAGTGCTTCCAAATTCATTAATAAAGCATGGAAACTGTTTACGAGGAGAAAATGTGATTATTTCACCATTTCCTGGTAAGAAGGCAACTTCTTTGTGTAAAAAAAACAAAAATGAAAAATCAATACTAAAACCTAAGCATTTACCTGCATCTCTTGTGTTTTTATTGGCTTCCCTTTGGGTTTTGGGGGCAAGGGGGGAAAGGGAGTTGTGCTTTTTTTCAGGGTGGGGAGGTTAATGAGGGCAGTATTATAGTGATGTGATACTATTTCTAAAAGCTTTAATTTCCATGAACCTCAAGGTCACACTCCAGTCATTGTCTTTCACGTGAACATTCTCCTTCCCTAGATGACTCACATCGGAATTTTTATCACCTTAAACCATTTACAGTATAGGCATTGCAAGAGGTTAAGAGTGTAGTCTGGCCTTCAAAGAGTAAAGACCACCATTTAATACAATTTTAAATGACTGAGTAAAATGAACAGGCCACTGAAGTGGCAAATGATGTAAAATTATTAAGCTTAGCCCAAACTAGAAAAGACCATGATGAAATTCAGAAACATATAAAAATGGAAAAGATAGTTGGGACACATGAAGTTTTATTTTGATAAAGCTAGGATAATAACCACCTTAGAAGAATAATTTAATTTATATTGTTGGTGCCACTCAAGAAAGAAAGAACAGGGCAGCACTACAGACAGTTCAGGCAGATCCACCTCCCACAGTATGCAAAAAAGACACTCGAATTAAATGTTGAGATTCTGTCAGATATTAAAAGAACAAGTGCTTTTATCTTTTGTGAGCCAATCTGCTCTTCAGTGTGTAATGAATCTCTGAGTCCACATTTTTATTCTAAAACCTGGTTAATAGAGTTTTTTAGCTGAAGGGCTGGTCAAGGCTTCACTGGTGAAGAATGTGCTATGGGTCTGGCTCTGGGACAGAGAGAAAGTAGTCCTGCCTCAATTGTCTATGCTAGGAGAAATTTTGGTTCACACCTAATTTCATGTAATTCTTACAAATTTTCTGCACTACCTGGTAAAGTACTTTCATATATGCAAGAGCTTTCTATCTGGCAATAATCCTTACATACACAGTCTTTGCCAAAGAAGGACAAATTTTTAGGGCTGTGAATCACATCAGTCAAGAAAAGCACTGGAAACCCTGGTAAAAATAAATCCATACAATAACATGGCTGCCATATATGACTATATTGACTCAGAACATGCAAAACTACACTAAACATCCACTGTAGCCCAACATAACAAAATATTTGCATGGGTACATCTCACAAAGGGGAAAAAAATCCAAAAGCATCTCCAAGGTGTGAGTTGAAACCCTGGAATAAGGCCAAGGCCTATCTTTACAGTAATCATTTTCACGACTGCTACGCTACACTTGAAATGCCTCTGACACGGGCCCAAACAGTAGAAGATGCACTCTCCTGGGAAGAGGAGAGGAGCTTGAGAGTGCACAAGCTATGCGGTACTGTGTGTGGGTCTGCAGAGATGGTGGGCAGAGATGGTGCTGGCAGATCGGTAACCACTAAGGCAACAAATTAGTCCCTCTTTGTACTCCTGATCACTGAAATCCAGGCTGCTGCAGCTCTGTAGCAATAAATTTGCCTACACCAGAAGTTTGCTGCAGCTTATCTATTGTTTTGCTTGCCCGTTGACAGCAGGAAAAAAATTCTCCAGCACTCTTCCCATGGCAAAGGCAACCTGGTCCTTCACTTTTGGGACAACCAGACTGAGACTGAAGTACATGTGCTGCAGCAAGAATGCAATTTCTCAGCAAAAATGTTGTTTGCTATGGCATAGCAATGATTTTTCCTTACTGTCCATGCTGCCTTCCTACCCACCACCAAGTACAACCACTTTGCCACAGTACTCAGCAAAAGCCATTTCAGATTAGCACAATTCTTTCCACTGACACTTTGAATCAACCTCCCCACAGAAGCTTGTAAGAGACAAGCCTTCACATGTACAATCAATATTGCTTTACTCTTATGCAGATGTTTCAACAGCTACTTCTTTCAGCTCAACAAAATAGGTGACAAAGATTCAACAAAACAAAAGTGTTTAATCAGCTCTGGTCATTGCTAAGAAGAAAAAGGTGATGGACAGAGTCCAAACACAAACTTCAGATATCCCCTTGCACAAGCATTCACATGCCATGCCATTAGCATTCTACACTCCACAGACTGTTCTCCAAATTGTTGAACAATGACAAAAATGGCAAGAGAGTTATACTATTGAATTCATGCACATATCATTTCCAATAAAGCAGGTTTTACCCCTATGCCCATTCAATTTTCAAAAGATAAGGTGTAAAATATGACAGGCTCCAAACACAAGGTAAATTTTATGGGCATTTCAAACACAAAAAAGAAGTAGACCATAATAATGCTACCTCTAAGCTCTTCAGTGAAAGTAATATAAACTATTTTAAACCATTTAACTAACATCTTTCACAGCTGTTGTTTGCTGGGGCTCTGATCCAACTACTATTATAACTCCCAACAGAAAGGCTATGATGACCTCTCACGTGCATTGATTGCCATTTTAAAAGCAGGGTGGAATAACCAGCTGTAACACAGGAACACAAGTTTGAAGATTACGGATATCCGTCGCATCACATTTCAGTAAAGCTGAAGAAAATTAGGACGTAGATGCATAAAAGACTCCTATATCTTATTCCATGACCAGCACACAGGAAAAACAGGAATATTGGACAGAGTTGTAACTAAAAAATTCAGTAAAACAAGAAACTCAATAATACCAAAATAGCATTAAAAAGCAAGCATTCTTTATTTGGCCAGATGCACATGGAGATAGCTCCTCCTGAAGCTGTGCATGTTGAGGACAGGAAAGTTTCTGTTTATATACTGTATTTTACATACATATTCATTGATGTCCCAGAATAAACATATATATGATAATAATTTCCCCCAAATAATTAACATATTTTCCCTCCCCTTTATGCATGAATTCTTCTGTCCTGGGGGGGTCTCTTTTATGGTCCCTAGTGATCAGGGACCCCAATGTTATAGCCGATCTAATAAGTTACCAGGGCACGGGGGCTGGTGAACTTCCAGTTCTATTTTTTACACCACAGGCATTGTGCAGTTCCATAGACCAGTGGTTTTTGAAGAATAGGCAGTGTTAACTCACCAGGTGTAGACAATTTATCATCTGGTAACAAAATTTCACTCTGCTCCCTTTAATTTCTTTCCACTCAATTAGACCTTGTATATGTTTCCAAGCTGAGTTATGATTTACATCTGAAAAGTATGGGGTTTTTTCTTATTATTTGACTGCAAGAGGTGGGCGTGGAGTGAAAAAAGGGTTTTTGACTGTACCACTTCACTATTCCAGTCCTTAGGCTAAAATTCAATCTGGTTCACTTAAAAACAGAATATTGGAAACAGATCAGAGCATCATTACCCTGGGCATTCTTCCTTCTTAACTTGTAAACATCATCAGACAACACCAGACTGGATTGAGTGGGATTCCTTTGACTAAACGTTGACATCTGTAATACAGATGTCAACCTCCATTAAGTTTCTTTTGGCTTTTTTGTGAGCCAGCAGAGACCTAGTCAATGGGGTCTTAGTTGTCTTGTCCTAAAACACACGTATGGACTGCCCCAAGTGAATCATGCCTCAAAAATGTTTATTTCTTGCCACTAATTACAAGGGCAACCTAAGGTGAACAGTAACAGATGGGTGATGAGATCAGTATCACCCATAAAGCATATCAGCCTAATGACAGTACAGCTGTCACTTTTTCTCTCAGATGACCAGTGTTGGCATCTTATACCAGACAATCTCCTCAGAAAATGTCTTAAGTCATGCTGTGTTCCCCTGAAAGCAGAATCACTAGTTTCTTCCAAGGCCTAAAGTACTATGAGGTAAGAAGCTTTAATGACTGAGCTGGAATGAAATATGCTCAGCATCATAGCTTAGTCTCTTCACAATATTTGGGAAAGAGATTACATGGAAAAAACACCACTTTTTTGTAGGCTAAAGTGGAATATTCTACCTGCTTGACAAAACATGAGGGTTGTCAAGTAAAAAGACTGATTTGCAAATACAACATTAAAACATATATATATACCTTTTATAAAAGTCGCAACTGAAAACGTAGAGAAGATAACAAAGTTTCAGTTACCTGTAGTATAGACCTAACTCATAAAATCTGTACCTGTATTATCTAGCTACAGAGGTGGTGTGGTAAACCCTGCAGCTGCCCTTTAGCTTGAAGGGCAATGCTGACTCCCAGTGTCCCACTCATGTTCTTGCTCACCACTGCCTGCATAAGAAAGGGCCTGGTATATTCTTCTTGTATATGGCACCAAACACTTCTACAGGTTTGGCTTAGTGCCACAGTACACAGCCACTGGCTGGTTGTGTTGGTTTTGTTTGGCCCTTTTTGGTAATGGGGGGCCACAGAGGTGGCTTCTGTGAAAAGCTGCCAGAAGTTGCCACCATGTCTGGCAGAGCCAATCCCTGATGGCTCTGAAGATGGACATGCTGCTGGCCAAGCCTGGGCCAATTAGAGATGTTGGTAATGCCTTTGTGACAATATATTTAAGAAGGAAATCAAAACAAAGTGGGGTACAGTTTTTTTCTAGCTAGAGAAGAGGTGAGAACATGTGAGGGAAACAACATGGAGACACCAAAGTCAGCGGAGAAGGAAGGCTCCAAGTGCCAGAGCCAAGATTCCTCTGCAGGCTGTGGTGAAGACCATGGTGAAAGCAGCTGTGCCCCTGCAGCCCATGGGGATCCATAGGGGATGCAGAGATCCACCTGCAGCCTGTGGGGGAGATGCTCATGCTGAAGTAGGTGGATGCCTGAAGGAGGCTGTGATCCAGGGGGAGACCCGGTCGAGGGAGAGGACCCTTGCTTCCAGGCTGGAGCAACCTGTCCTTGGAGGACTGCACCCCATGGAAGAGTGACCCATGTCGCAGCAGTTTGGGAGGACTGTCTGCCCATGGGAGGGACTCACATTGCAGCAGTTTTGGAATGACTGCTGCTCGTGAGATTGGAACCAGGTTGGAGAAGTTCACAGAGAACTGTCTCCTGTGGGAAGGGACCCCATTGCATAGCAGGGGAACAACTTCCCTCCCTGAGTCAAGCAGAAGAAAACTTCAGGTGATGAACTGACCAAAACCCTCATCCCCTTGTCTTCCTGTGCTGTTGGTGGGACAGAGGGAGGGGCTGGGGAAAGAAAAGGTGTTTTTAAGGGCTTATTTTATTTCTCATTATCCTCCTCTGATTTTGTTAATAATAAATTCACTTAGAGGTACAAAGTTGAGCCTGTTTGGCCCTTGGAGTGTTTTCTCCCAGTCCTTATCTCATGAAGTCCTCATTATATTTTTCTCCTCTCTGCCCAGTTGTAGCAGGGGAGAGTGAGTGAGAAGCTGTCATGGGTACCTGGTGTTTAGCCGGTGCCAAACCACAACACTGGTAAAAATTGTGGATCAGTATCCCTTTATCCCTTTGAATCATGTTTTTAAAACCTAAGCTTGAAAGCTTTTTGTGATAAGTAGGAAAGATACATGCAAGAGCTGCAGCCATCTCTCATTTCCCTCAGTGACTTCTCCTTCCTTGGATTATCCAGCAACAATTCTCAAGAAAACAGAGCAAGAGCAGTTCAGACAATTACCATATGCAAACGTAAACACCTCTTCTTAAAGGCCCTATTGTTCATGACTAGTATAGTAAAAGTTCATGTCTTGTTACGCATTTTTAGATGCTTCTATAATATACAAGTACTGTTTCTCCTTTCCTAGAGAAAAAGTCTTATAAAATTCCTTCTAAACAGGCTTTGTTTTTCAAAGAAATTTTGATTAGGGGTGATTTATTTAAATAGTCATTACACTATAAACATATATATACATTAATATATGTAGAAAAATAACATGAACCCCAGCATGATTCCCTCTCTCTTTAAATGAACAAATCTGCTCCAAAGTGAGAGAAAAAGAGAAAGCAGAAGACTTAGCTATACAAGAGATTGGAGTTTATTCCTGCTCATTACTTAGAAATCTGTGTCTGTATAAAATGAAGGATAAGCTGAAAATGTATACTAAAAATTTGTAAATATTAGTCAAAACGTTAGTATATTAGTAGAAATAATGCTACAGTAAAAATAGAGATTTGTTTGTACAGACACTTTATGACCCAAAATCCTTTCCCACAGGTATGAAACTAACTTGCATATTTGTAGTTAGTTTCATCCATCTGTCCAGTGCATCAGTCTTATGAGTCAAAACTTTCATCATTTCTGTTTACCATGTACATAAAATAATTATTTGCAGCTCACAGCTTGATGTAGTCCTGTATTGCATATCCACATTCAGCATCCACAAAAGTAAGTTCCTGCAACACCTCAAAAGAAAAAATTTTTCTGAGGGTGGAGAAGAGATCAATGGTGAGGACAAAACTGAATAAGAATATTCCATCTGTTAAAAACTGTAAGTGGTACACAAAGGAGCAAAATCTGATCATACTGCTCCTTAACTATGTTATTACCAACTAAGTAAGTATGAGGGAAATTAACACACTTACTCTGCAACCTGTAGTTACAGACAGAGTTTTGATAGTTGTCAACTGATAAAGACGTTTTAAAAGAAAAGTGTCTTGCAATAGAGGTATGGTAAATTCATCTGCCAAAGCCTAGAGTCAGCTGAAGGTCCAGCATAGACCAATGATTTCCTAGGAGTGTTTGTCAGTATGCTTGCCAGACCTTGGCAATCTAAGCTAACCTCTCCAAGGATCATAAATCAAGATCATTCTGGATAATGCTGAGCTGTTGGCAAACTGCTACACAACACTTGTCTCATGGCCTACACCTATTATCCAGCCTGGCACTGGAGAAAGGAGTGCAGCAGAACAAGAAGCAACTTAGTAGCAGGAAAACCAACATGCTAAACAACATCTGTTTTGTTGTCAAGACTCACAGGTATCATTCTTTCATATTTTGTCCTTCCCAAAATACATCACAAAGCATAAACGACTGACTGTATTTTCCTCTAATATACATGTAACATGTCTCCAAGTAGAAAAAAATCAAGCTGGAAAGGAAAATAAAGGAAGATGAGAACAAAAATGACAATTAAAAACACATAATCAGATCCTAAATTCATTTAAATAGTCCTTGCAACCTGACATTAGAAACATATGACACATATATACACACAACTGATGGTCTTCATTTCTTCTTCACATCTACTTATTTCATTTCCTGCTTCTCAGCTAACTCAGAACGTGGCCTTATTCAGATGGCAAAGACTGCAGCTATATTAAAATATAGCACATATACATTTACATAAGCCTTTTCAAGCTGTGGATTTTTCTTTTTCTTAATAAGATATGAATTATTTCTGACCTTTTTTTTTTTTCTGGTTCTAACTAGAACTAATAGGACAACAGTACCTACATACATTCTCAGAAACGTTCCTACATGCCTGCATCTGCAGGCAAGCCAGAACTCAGAGGTACAGGAGAGGAAAACCATTCCTAGGATGTCGTCTAAACTTTGCATTCTCAAAAGATTGAGACAGCTTATATACTCTTTTGGATTATACTGGGGATGTCTATTTTAAGAAAACAACCTTTCAAACATCCAAATCTTACTATTTCCTCATCCATCATGGTGACTGTCCCCCTGGCTGTTTATAAGCCATGAGCACTGCTGTGGCAGTATAAAGCACTCCTTTATACAAAGGACTGTACCAGAAGTGATTCCTGACCACAACAGCTCACAATCCAAAATCCCGGACTGATGCAATCACTCGCTAAAGAGATAATTAGGTCTTAGAAAATAACAACATGAAAAGCAGATTAGTTGCTGCACTTTAATAGTCCCACTGATTTTTTTGGATTAAGTCAAAGATGAATCATGGCGGTTTCTGTGTCTCTGGCATATGTCGGAGCAGTGGCTTCCAAGCAGTACCGATAGTCAGTTAGAAAAGCAGTAATAGAAGACCTACAGAACCTTATTAAGCAGTATTTTACCTTTATTGCCTTTGCAAGATTGTCGAGGCTGACAATACAAGAATTGCTGCAAAAAATAATTAGGGACAGGAGTAAGGTAAATGCTTCGAGGCGACTAACAGTAATAATACATAAGTATTAAGTGTTAAACTGGCTGCCCACCATGCAGCTTTCCAGAGCCACACTCAGGAGTATTCTTTTACAGACAAAAAAGACAGCACTAACATCAAATAAGATACATATAGGTTATGAAGTCAGAAACATTAGATTTTCAGATAGCCCTCTTGGTAGGCAGAAGAACACAGAAATCCTGTATAGATATTCTGCTTGTTACCTGAAGCAAGCAAATTTGTGTTGAACCCAACAGCCTTCAACCAACACAGGACATTAGATCATTTTGTCACAAAAGAAGGGGAATGGGAGAGAGAGAGAGAGAGAGAGAGAGAGAGAGAGAGAGAGAGAGGGGGAGTCAAAAAAGACTGACAGGAACACTGCAGGGCAAAATTAAGACTGTTCTTGAAACAGTAAGGAAAGAAAAAAGAGTCATCACAAATATTTATGTTGCTTATATGAAATATAAAAATATTAAAAATAAATTCTGGCATTTGTTCAAGTTCTTGGAAGGGAAAAATTAAAACCAGTGTCACAGCATGCTTGTATGCAATATCTCCATTTCAAGGAGGGATTTTGCAGAATTGACTACATATGTACGCTGTCTATTCTGCAAAATACAAGCAGAGATACAGACAGCACAGTCGGCCCCAGCGCATTTAGCAGGAATGAAAATACCAGAGGCAGAAGCACTATACCAACCAGGAAACCTTCTGTCAAGACTGTGAGGGAAAGCTGTCTGATTGCACGAGAGTGGTGTGTGGGGGGAGTCAAGCAGGGCCAGCCCACTGCAGGAGGGCTTTGGTTGCAACTGCAAAAGTCTGGAGTGGTGGGAATGTAACTGCCAGTGGCTCCTGGATGGTCAGAGAGGAAGCTTTCCTTAACATGACAAAGTTTCTGGCTTTTCAAATTTGGCATCCTTTCTAGCTCATTAAGTAAGAGCACACAAGTCAGATATGGAAGCCAAGTGATAGAGCTTAGTCTCTTAAAAGAAAGGAATTTTAAAGCCTGTTCATCAGACCATTGTCCCTATACACTTTGTCTTTACTAAAACTGCTTTTTGTGGCTAATTGTACATTTCACTTGCTACTATCTAGATTCTAGCAGGTCAGAAACATGTAAAAGAAGGTACAAATTTATGATAGCCTGTTTCAACTTATATTCTTTGTTACTTGTTTCTATTTTTACTCTCTTCTCATTAAAGTTATTAATGACTGCTCCCTTTTAGTCAATCTTGCCAAATGAGCAGCTGTAAGTCTACTAATAGGATGAAAGTTACCAAATCATGACAAGTTTAAGCAGTTGTATTTCCAACTTATTTTGTCATTTAAGAAGGAAGTACTAAATTTACTTTACTCTCACATTAGATTCCATAAGACTTACCACTAACTTTTCACATTTCAGTCTAGAATTTAACACTAGACCTGAAAAAGAAAAAAGAAAAAAAGAAGAGAAAAAAGAAAAGAAAAAGAAAATAATTTTTTAAAGGGGGGGCAATATAAACTGTTACAGGATTCTCCCCCTTTTTGTTGTTACAGTCAGGCTATCACCCAGTCCTACCCTTCTGGTATTAAGAACGTTCAGATAATACAGAGCAAAACATATTCAGGGCCTTAAAGCCCATTCATAAATGGAGACTAAAAATAACTAGAACAAGATGGGGAAAAAACCAACTTGCATTAAAAGCATGCAAAAGCCACTCATTAAGTATTTTAAATACTTAAAAAACTCCTTCTGAAGATGGCTCTTTTGAAGCTGTGAAATTCACAGGCAGCAATACAAATGTTAACACAAGACGAAAACAAATGGCATATTACACTGACCCAGGCAGAGGATACCAATGGATGAAATAAACCCTCAAATCCAGATTGCACATATTCCTAGAATTTTACTACTTCACTGCTTTGAGGATAGCTTTCATAAGTACACTTTTTTCAATTATGACCATTTTTTCCAAGCAAAAGTGACCACTGAAAGCAAGCATAGCGGTCAGTTGGTGACACAAACACTTGATGGGGGGAAAGGCAATAATAAAATTGTAACAATCTGATTTGCCTAATGCACCAAATCAATAAGAAGATCTAGTATGAAGTCAGGAAAGAAGCTTAAGCATATGCCATCAGGTTAAAGATATTGTGGGCAAGGGGAAAATAAACTGAATTCCTGGATAAATATCCATTTCAAATCTTCAGAGAACAACTAATGCAGGACAAAATACTACACATTGCTGTAGTATTAATACAAATATGAAACATTCCCTAAAGTAACAAGGATTCCAGGAGAGGTCGCAGAGCTCTGTAAGGTGAATTGACAAATAAAAATAGGCAACAAACTAGAAGTCTATGACCAGGGATTTCTGATCACTTCTGATCACCAGCACAACCATACCAACTGTAACTACCCTGTTGCTTATGTATGTGCTGATGGGTATGTGGGGGTGAGGGTAACATGACAGAGTATGCACCTTTCCTCAATTTCTGGACCCTAGGAGTTCAAGATTAATTCAGTTCCACACCTGAAGTTATGTAGCGAGTATCTCCTTATGAGAGAAAGGGAGAAAAGTCATTTTGTGCTGGAGAAGCTCTACGCTGCAACCTATTATTCCCACATTTCTTCAAACATATTGACATGCACTTTTGGCATGAACTAGGGCACTGGATTAGCATTATGTATTGCCACCCAAACTAAACCCAGAACATGTAAGAGTCTCCCAGAAAGACTCTGTTCTGACTTAGAGGAGGTTATAGGTTTGGAACATACCCAGAAGCCAAAGCCTTAGTAAAATGAATTGTTTTTTCTTTATCCTAGAAAGTTTTCTATTGGAATTTGCTTTCAATGTTTCCTGATGAAGAGCCCTGGTCATTCCTTCCTAAGGGTAGCAAAATGAATGGGTAATAATTTTAGGCACTCCCCAGTTTGGACAGGATAAGGTGACTGTATGCATGTGCGTAAGTGTGTGTGTGTTCAAGATTAGTGCATATTCTGATATTCTTCCATGTGTTCTAAACAGGAAAACCACTAAGCTAAACAAGCTATTCTCTACTGCATTTTTCTGCATCAATGCTCTAGCATTAAGTGTATTCCCCTTAAATGTAAATTTGTCCCAAAGAAGCAAATAATAGACTTTCACAGTACAATTTGCCAACACATATTTAGTTTATGTAACTCTACAGAAAACATGTTAGAAAGTTTCAAAAACAGTAGTGTTGCCTTTTCTGCTGCTTCTTTCCACCTGAGAAAACAAATTCTTTGGTTAACTAGAAATGCCGGAGAAAGCAAAAATATTCCTATCCATCATTACCTGCCTTTTTAAATGATGTTTTCCTAGCACAAAGCTAGCTTTTATCTCTGTTTGGCCATTCACTTCCTGCAGTGCCATGACTGGGAAATGCAATTACTTCTTTCAGATAAAAGTGCCATGGACTGCCTCACAAAACTGTGGACTCTGGTATCAAAGAATCATGGAAAGGAATGGGATGGAAGGGACCATAAGGATCATCAAATTCCAACCCCACATACCCGACAGGCAGGGACACCTTTCACTAGACCAGGCTGCTCAGGGTCCCATCCAGCCTGGCCTTGAACACTTCCAGGGACAGGGCATCCACAACTTCTCTGACCAACATGTTCCAGTGCATCACCACCCTCTGAATAAAGATCTTCCTAACCTCTAATCTAAACCTACTGTCTATTAGATTAAAAAAAGTCGCTCGGTCTTTTTTATAAGCTCCCTTCAACTCCTGGAAGACTACAATGAGGTCTCCCCTGGAGCCATCTCTTCTCCTGGCTGAACAACCCCAAACCTTTCAGCCAGTCTTTGTAGGAGAGGTGCTCCAGCCCTCTGATAACCTCCACCCAAGAAGAGCCATGCTCTGTCCAGGCCTAAATCTGCCTCTCCTGAGTCTCCAAAAGCTTTTATCTGCAAATGAAATATCTTTTTGAGAAACTACAGTATCAGACAGAAATAGGTCAGTGGACAGATGGCAAAGCCAGGCATATGACTGCAACTGAATATCTAAAAGCAGCAGTGAAGTGTCATGCTTCATTAAGAGTCCATATGCAGTAGAAATAATTCTCAACTCTGCCAAAACTTGAGAAATATGCTTCTTTGAGGTACTCTACCTGAAAAATAAATCATGTTTCTTTGCCATTACAGAACATATCAAAGGGACAAGTTCATCAAAGGGCTCAAGATTAAAGATTTGCACCCTTTTAGGGTTTACAGGTTACACTACAGTTTAAAATAGGGAGGCAAAGAAGAATTTAATCAGCTACTGTGCTGTAAGTCTCCTAACTGAGCCTTAATCAAAATGCAATTTATTTCATTTGTGAACTACAAAATCTCTACTTGAATTCATAAATATGATTAGCCAGGCACTTTGACAGCTACTCTACCACAGCAACCAAGTTTCCATCTGGGACATAAACAAGGTATTTGGCCTTTTTCATACATAATGGCAAAAGTCAAAGAGCAACAGTGAACTTCAGTAAAATCAATTACCTTGTTACGACTTTAAAAGGGGGGTTTTTTCATAGGTTTTATGATGGATAACCTCTGTACAGAGCAGAAAACATTCAAAGACAATCTCTAATTATAAAGAAGGAGATAGTTGCTCACCCAGTTGTATCACCTAACAATGTGAGAAGAGGGGGGGAAAAAAGTAATTTCTTTAAAAACCTGTGAGGATGGGCAGAGGAGGACTTCTGGACAAAACCTCTGCTCACAGCTGAAAACGTCCCAATGGCCTCAAGACACAAGCACCTTTGGGCTACCACACAGCTCTCTAGCTACACTGTCGAGTAAAAAGCTCTTGAACAGTTAACAGTACAGTATCTGATACAACTTTTTCTCCCACTTAGCTGCACTACGAGCCCTTACAGGTCTCATAGCATTTAACTACTTGCAGCACGGGTCCCCCCTGAAAGGAGGCATATTTGGCAGCTTGATTTTGGTCATATTGTGCTGGACAGTTTTTAACTGGACTATAAGCTGACCCCTGGAAGATAATCTTCCTTGTTCGTGGTGAACCTTGCAAAAACCTTTGAAAAAGCCAAAGATAACTCCAAGTTCGTTAACATCTTGATACAAATTATCAAATTTAAATCTTGATACAATTAATGCTCAGCTCAAAGATGTCACTGACTCTTAATACTCCTTCTGGTACTCCTCAATCCCTTTACTTAAGAGGTGATGAAAAGAGATATGCAGCTGACCACTGTTCTTCCCTTGCCCATATGAGTTATGCAGGAAAAAATGCAGCTTCTCTTCTCCTTGGCTTATTTTTCAAGGTGAGATATCAGCTCTACTCAGTGCCAGACAGAATTTATCCAAAAAGAGATGATTCATCACTTTATAGAATAAGGCAACAGAAACCACTACTTACTTATTTTTATTTGTATTTATTTATAAAAACACATTTATTTTGCTCTGCTGGAGGGGAGGTAGGCTGTCCTAATAGATTATGAGTGGACTTTGCACAGTTTTGGAAAACAGAACTGTTCTGGAAAGCATGCTTCTTGTAAATAAACGCCTGTCTGTGCTTCATGATCACCCCACATATCCCACAGCCTTTTAAGGCTACACATGTTATGAGTGCATCTGACTGGGCCTAACAGTTTCTCAGATTGGCTCCACAAAAGGGTAAAATAAAGTTATGTAAAACATGGTCTTGGTCTTAGCGCTGAATCTCACCAGACATTATTCCTGGCAAAACTACACAGCAGCTTTAGTCTTGCAGTGACGATAAACTTTCTACTACAGGCTGGAACAGTTCAGCATCCCCTTTCACAGGGTCCAAACCACATGAAATTCTAGATAATCATGACCAAGTTTTCATAGTTGTTGTTGCTGGAAAAGCAGTCTCTGCTTCAAGTGTTATCTCTATCCTGTAATACTACCAGCCAAACACAGAGACATTAATTCACAGGCAGACAACTCTCAGAAGCATATGATCAAGGTGACACCATCCCTACCACTCATGTGACTGAGATCAAATGCTTTGATACCCAGTCTCTAGAAAAAAGCTAGAGTACTATTAATCAAAAACAAAAGACTTCAATACATGCAACCCACTCAGATGAGATCAAACAGCTATAGAGGGAGAAATAAACATGACCACAGACCTTGACTGGAATAGGTGAGCACTAGAGATTAAGTTGGTGTGAGGTCAGCAGCCTAGAGTATCTTTTAAAAGCAAGAGTGATGCATGGCAGACAAAGACCAGAAACATACCCATAAAAATGCAAATTTTTGGCTACAGAACTCAGCAATGAATAAAGCACTGTTGTGTAATTTCTATTGAAAAGTCGGTGGTTTTTTTCCAACCTATCTGTACAAACACTAGCTCCTCACTTACACACCTTTATGCAAAGGCTGTTACTTCTCAGCCCCATCCTTCCCATAAGTTACATCTGGATCCATTAAGAATTAATATTATAATTGACATGAAACTGCTTAAAACAACCAAGAAAAACATCTCCAGAAAATATAAATGCTGTGCTTCATTTAATCACGTGCCAGCACTGCTGATAGTGTCTGCAGCTATTAGAGCATCCACTCTGCATACAGACAACAGTGACTGGTAGCAATAGGCAGCCCAGCTGACTGGCCTACAGTGGGATAAGAAACCAGATGGAGCTTCTTTAATAAAAGCAGGAATTCTTCAAGGGGCTTTCAACATGATCACCATTACACCTTTGTGATAAATCAAGTAAAATGCATTTTGATCCTTCATAAATCTGCAGGCACAATCTGCTTTGGTATCTCTGTAAAATTCTCATCCTATACATGAGAAATCTATCCTAAATATTAGGAGAGTGCACATAATCAGGAAACAATCAGGGCAGTTACCAGAAAAGGGAAACAATATTTCCTCAGAGTCACTGCCTTGATCACAGCACCTCTTAATCCCACTGCCTCAGTCTTCTGAACAGCATCAAATAAGAAGTAGTTTCCATGAGAAAATTCTACATTTCAGCTGCAGGCCCAGACACTAAGGAGACACTTCTAAAGCCTCAAAATCCATTTGTTTTCTTAGTCTTCTCTGATTCTATCTCCTTCTGGAAACTCTGCTTCTTTTCCTCTTCGTACCACATTTCATTTTCTCACTATTCCTTATACCAAAAAACCCCAAATCCTTTTACAAAAGAAAAGAAAAAAAAGTTAATCAGATTTAAACTTTGCTTCCTTGTACTCCAGCAAACTGACAGATAGTTGTCACACAAGGTACTCATTTGCTCTTAATAGTTTTATCACCATTGAAGGAGAGAAGATCTTTAGTGGCAGCACCATCAACCCCAGAGAACTGGAGGAAGAATGGTCTAGCAGTGAAGCACCTCCTGAGAGACACAAGGGGATCAGCTATGCATTGACATGAGCCTGGAGTGCTCCTGAACTTCTCAACTAACAGCCATGTTCTACTGAATGTATCAGTCAAACTTGCAAAAGCTGTTTAAATTAAAACAATACAGCTTTTGGAGACGACACCTGATGCTCTGTCACTATTGATTTTATTACCCATGTATATAGAAGAAAGTTTCTTAACTAATAATCATCAAAAAGGCTCCAGTAAAGATAGGCAATTTTAAAACAAAAGTATAAGAGTCATAGAACTATATCACTCCTCTACGACTCTATGCCCACTACAAAACCAAATTCAATGCATTTAAGTCCCAAAGCACTTCCATTTCATTCTCTGTTCTCAAGCAGAAAACCATGTTTTCTCATGAACTACCACAGTTCTCACAACATGAGCTGTAATTTGATAGCCTGCCCTGTACAAGATGAAGCTCTGAGCTACATATATTCTACAAACCTTCTGAGATCCACTTAGCCACACAGATAAGAGGAAATGCAGACTTTAATAGTCAAAATCCCAAAAGAGAAGCACAAAAAGGAAATGAGTCATGCTCAAAACATGGACACTTATCAATTGCAAAACAATTAAATATCAGTTTATTTGCAGACTGCAACCCTTTTAGTGCTCAGTTTTGCTGGGGTTTCTTGAGATCAAATCTATTAAAAATTGCAAGCAGCTTGAAGAGATCTGTTTTTTCAATGGCTTTTCTCAATCCTTCCATTTTATGCCTTCAGCATACTAGAATTACATGTTGATAAGACAGTATCATCCAGCAAGGCCTGAAACAGGCTTACATTTAACTAACTTCACCCACAGAGTTCTACTGTGTTCCATTTGGACTGGAGAACTTGTGTGCCTAGCAGAGTTTGTCAAGTTAGCACATGAGATCACACACAAGTTCAAACAGCTTCTCTATCCTTCATTATAGGCAGTCCAGAATTGACATCCTTACAGCACATAAACCACTTTGTGGCCAGTGACACAAATAAACAATAATAAAGAGAATGTATTAAGGATGCAACTACAACTACAAACAACTCAACTTACCATGTGGAGAATTCATCAGACATACAGTAAATAAAAGGAAAAAGGAAAGCCTAAATGAAATATTTCTAGATTTTAAGCCCATTCCATCACAAATACATGCAATTATGGAGATCTCTGGTGGGAGTTTGTGGAGAGTTTTTTTTGTTTGCTTGTTTTTCAGAGGGTTTCTTTTACTAGCTATTACTTAAGGATAGCAATGATCATGACCCCATTTCCACTCCTTCAGAGTGTGCAGGGCTCTCTTCAACACTTCTAATGTCACGTAGTCCTGTGGATCACATAACCTTTTTCAGAAAAGCACAGGGATTATCTTCCTCCACCACTTTGCATTCTCCCTTGCAAGACTTCCTGCTATTCTTCTGACAGTGGAAAATGGCTGCTTATATCACATAGAAAACCAGTAGCCTTGTTTGTTAACCAGCTATTTTCCTTAAAGTTATTGGTATTTTTAAACATGTTTAAATGTTTCTCTTGCCTATAAAAATCCAATTTCCCAGGAATTTTCCAGATGAACAGTTTTTACCTCTGCATTCCCAAAATTAGCTTGAAATGTCACAATAATTTAAAGAGTTTCTTGGGCATATGTAGCAATTCAATGAATTCTGTGCAGTATCCAAAAACTACAAGAGCTAGTGTGAAAGAAATCATTATTGTGTTAAGATAGGCACATGGCTCCTTTTCATTCAAACTCAATAAATTGAAGTCTAACCAGATGTGTTCGTTGGAGAAAGACCAGGATTAGCAAATTCAGTGATACATTTTCTAAGTAAAGATAATCTTATAGCCTACATTTTCTTTAACAAGTTTTTCCATAGCAGAAAGCAATGGTTATTCCAGAAACAAAAAAATGTGCAAGGTATGTAGTTTCTTCACAGAGATACACACAATTTAAAAGGACAGCATTTCCTCCCTGGTGCCCTTGTTTATTTTATTTTCTCTCAACAGCCACGCACAAAATGTTGATAGAGTCAAAGGATGAATGTTATCGCCCATTCTCACAGTTTTTAGGTACAAAAAAGCTTCCTGGAAAAGTTTATACATTTAGAAAAATCTGGATGTGCTGAATTCTCAAAACAAGACAGTACCAAGAGATATCCATCAAATTTAGGTCACACTTATCTATGGGAGTAAGTCCTTCAGTAAGGTGAAAAAGATTAGTGTTTGTAAGACATACGTGATTTAAAAGATAGCTGTCCTTCCTAAGTAATTTTAAAATCTATTCTATAAATTTGTAGCGTAGAAGAAAATTGCTGTGCTTACTCTGAAAACAATGGCAACTGGGTGGCATTTCTTCAACACCTGCCAAAGGAGGGTAACTACAGCCCTAGCTGGCTCTAGATGAAGAGTTTGTCACAGGAAAAACCGACCCTTTCTATGTCTCAGTCTGGAAAGCACTCTCTGTATTCCTAGGACAATAAGTCATGTGAAATTAAGTTATCCCACTGCTGCTTTCAAGCCCAGATGAAATCCAAAGGGCTCTTCAAATCCAAGAGCCCAATTACTTCATTGCAGGCCCCATGTTACCCTGCCATTCCCAGGCAGATTGTATCGCCAGTCCTTTGTGCAGTCAGACTTTAAACAAAACTAAACACTAAACCTGATGTTCCCAATAAAACAAGATGTTGTCTCCTTGGGAATAGTATCTGTAGCAAAAAACCAAGGCAAAAGGAGAAAGAGGGAAAGAGGAAGAGGGAAAGAGGAAGAGGGAAAGAGGAAGAGGGAAAGAGGAAGAGGGAAAGAGGAAGAGGGAAAGAGGAAGAGGGAAAGAGGAAGAGGGAAAGAGGAAGAGGGAAAGAGGAAGACAGAAGACCTGTCTGATCAAACATAAATAAAACATATTTTCCTGGCACCAGGTCTTGAAGGCACTCAGACTGACAAATCATGCCAAGCAAGAAGTTCTGAGCTTCTACCTATCACACAACCAAACATCTGAAACCAATGCAGCACCACTTTGATTGGCTGAGTAATTTTTTTTAAAGAGTGGAATGCAGTAAGGCCAAAGTAAGGAAGGATACAAATGAACTGACCTTGACATATGCTAGGTAATGCTCGCACTTTTCCTGCATGTGTGACAGTTGTAACTTTTCTGTGACGTGCCCTGCTGTCTCTCCAGAAGTCACAAAATAAACTCTGGGTTGCTGGCTCTTTTCCTTCTTTGCAACATCAGCAGTTAAGTTATAATTCAAACCTGTTTTAAAAAGGAAGAAGAAGAAAACAAAGGATGTCAGTGAACAACAGTTATTTTCCAGCCACCTATCAATGGATCCTGCTTCCTCCAGCGCATCTGTGCTTGAAGAAAGGTCAACCCTTGAGGGCCCTAATCAATCACTAAGTTCCCTGCAGCTACACAAAACCCAGTCCAATTACAAATATACTCCCACATTTCATGTCACTATTATTCCCAGCCCATCATTTCCCATAGGAAATAATGTGTAATACATCTAGATACATACACTTAACACAAAAAAAAAAATCACAAAAAACCCAGAAGATGTTTAAACTGTGTTCCTAACAGAAAAAGCAAAAACACAACACAAACAACAGCAGCAACCTCAAACTCTGTTTTCCTTCTAAAACAGCACAAACCATGCAAATGTCAACCAGGATATGGCACCTCCTGACAACTGTTTTCTTTGATTTGCAGTCATCTTAGTAATGAATCTTAGCATTCCTATCATGTACTTCCCCTCCCACAAATTTGTTGCTTCCAAAAAGCAATGCGGGGCAGTGTGGACTTGTGGAGATAACTGGCTAAACTTGTCACTCCCAGTGGTGTAAGTTCTTCCTGCTCACTCCAGTAGGTGATCGGAAGGCAAGCTTTCACTAGTAAATTAACTCTTCCAGGTAATGCCTTCAAATATTTATTCAGAAGCTTTAAGTGAGTTTTCTTTCTTTCTACTGAGGAGCTACCCATCCAACTTCACACGATGAAAATAAAGCTCTGGCATGAATTTGATGAGCTCAGAAGAAGGGCTCAATTAATTCTTCTCATGACTATTCGTTTTCCATAACTAAAGTTAAATGCCTAAAAGCTTTGATAATGGCTCCCTCTGGGAAATTTTTGCTCATATTTTCAAGACAGCTGCTAGCCAGCAGACCAGGTGAACTATTCCAGCCAGTAAGAGATGTACCAAGTAAATGGCAGCAGGTATTTTATTATTGATTTTCATCCTAAATAGCAGATATATACTTATGATGCAAGAGCCATCCCATAGGGCTGAAAGCACACCTGAAGCAGTGAGGAGTGAGAAGAGATTAAGATGAGGTCATGGTAATCCACAAGCTAAAAAACGTGAATCACAGCTGGCTGTGCTAACGGACAGGTTGTACACTCTGAACCACTTAAAACATCCCTTCTTCATCCACTAAGATAATGACAAAGCACACAAACAGCAGGAGGCAAGATGCTCATCAGGAATAAGCACATCTGTAAGTGCTTGCTAAACCCCTAGCTACAGTACTGATTTGCAGGGGGTAAGTGGGAGGCACCACATGGAAAAAATGAAGAACTAACTAAATAATTACAAAAAGCCATTGGAAAAGGAATGTGTTTCTTTGCTGTCTCTGCCAGTAATTATGAGAAGAAAATGATTCATGAACTTTGCTTGCAAAGAAAATTCTTAAGTAATGACAGCATTAAAAGAAAAGCGCTAGCAAAAGAGAACTCCATCCTGTTCCAAAAAGCTTTCTTTTTCCCAGTACTTCCCACCTTGTTTTGAATCCTCTCTCATAATGTTGTCCCTGGGTCTAAGTATGGAGCCATCCACACTGCTCCATACACTGAACAACACATCCCTTCAGCACGTCTGCTTCTGAGGCATTTGGAGGGTAGCACTGACTCATGCCTGCCTCCAAACAGACTGGAAACATAAGAGACAGAAATAACACCCCTGCACCTAACTATAGCTACATACAGGTTAGAAGATGAGAGTCTACTTTTGAAAAGTTTTGGATTAGGCATGTTTATTAAGTCCTAGGAACATGTTTAAACAGTGAAAATATCAAACAACCTATTATCCTACACTAAATCTTGCCAGTCTTTCAGCCAACAATATTAGGGACATGAGGACTACCCTAGGAATGGACCAACACAGAAGCTACGTATATCTGAAATGAAGAGTAAGGAAAAACTTTGGAGTTATCTGCTTACGTCTAGTCAAATGACCAAAACCCTTCATTTCCATAGTCACTAAAATTCACCTAATTCTCACACTAGCACTATTACTATTGTTGTTATTATTGGAGAGAAAATTATCTAGACTGTTGTCAGACACTGAAATAGTTCACGTCTCAAACATTACTATAGAATTTTGCTCATTATAGTAAAACTGCATAGAGGAGCCATAGAAGCCCACCCCTCCCTAAAGATGATTTTCAGGGTGATCATCACCACCAAGAAGACCAGCTGAAGAGGATCAATGGAACATCGTTGGGATCCACAGATGGTGATATTTTCTTTATTCTGTCTGTCTTTCTCCCTTTCTGTTCCCACCACTATTTTCTATTTCTTTCTCTTTCTCTCACTCATATTTACTATCAAATAAAACCCATACTATTGATTTTGGCATATGGTCTTCTTTACACCTTAATTTGGGCAGCGGCATTTCTAATAACTTTAACGACTGGATCTTGGCATTTAATTGGCATAGTCAGCAGGACTAACATTCTCTGAACCAAAGTGCCTGCCACAATACTATTGTCTCCACTCATGAAATTATTTCATATACTTCCTTCTGTAGTAAATCTTAGAAATCTAAACACTACTTCTTTTAAGGAGCTGTGAGTATTGTTAGGATTCCTTTTGTAGGAATTCTTAGCACTTGGACCACCTTCCCTTGAGGTATTATGGAGACTGTGGTTTCTTCTGCAGGCTTAGAAATTTGAGCTCATCTTTTGCTGAGGGAACTGTGGAAACTGTGGTAAACGGATTTGGAGGTTTGGCTCCCTTGTCTATGTGGAGTTTTGTGTGGAGCCTAAAGCTCCTGTTTGGTGGGGACCCACATCCCTGTAGTGCGGAGCCGAAAGTTCCTGTTATGTGGTGTTTTGTTCACAGCTGAAAGCTCCTGTTTAGTGGGGAACCATGCCCCTGTGCTTTTTGTGTGTTTTGTGTTGAAAAGCCATAATTGGCAGATTCCAGTCTTTGAAACCAATTCTGCAGCTCCTATCTTGCGTGGAACTCCCCACCACCATCAGTCTGTGGTTTGTTGTGGAGGACTAGAATTGGCAAGTTCTAATCCTGAGGCCAATTCTGCAGCTGCTGCCTTGTGGGATTTGTTGCTATGCAGGCTTAGGTATTTATCATGCAGCTTCCTCTGTGGGGGTTGTAGGAAAATTTTAGGGGGAAACGTTTTGTTGTCCTTTCTTAGTTAATTTGTTAGTCACCTCTCTACCCCTGGGGTGGACGTAGTGAGGAAAAAAA
>VZTZ01020161.1:167011-268604 GCA_013400955.1 Drymodes brunneopygia | reverse complement strand
AGGCAGTGGCATTGCTTGCCACCAAATTCGATCACATCCAAAAGGAAAATTGCTGGAATAAAAGGAGCAAACTAATAAGGCTGACTCCTCCTGGGTGAAAAGCAGAAGTCCACTAAAACCCTGAAAAAAAAAAGGCAACTCAAGTGCCTAAACCACTCCCTAATTCACAGATTGCAATTCAAGCAGTCTCATTCCCTCCACTGAACATGAAATCAGTTGGAGCAGACCTCACTGAAAAACTGTGGGGAACAACAGAAGTGGTGCAACAAGTACGTCATAGAATAAAAGCTAAAACTTCACCTAAATAAGTTAATGCAATTAGCAACTTGTTTCATTCTGGCATATTTTGCCAGGGAAGTTTATTTCTTTTCTTTTTTTCTAGAAATGCCAAACATTCCTACATTCAAAATAAGGAAAATAGTTTGGGAGCAGAGAAACTGTAAGCAGCAAATTCACTTTCTTTTTATAGGAACCTATCAACACATGAGATCAAGCTGTGTGAAAACCAGTGAAATTTAAAGTATCACCATAATTGCTTGTATTTTCAGTTTGTTAATCTTTGTAATTTGTTTGTATTTTCATTGCAAGTGGCTTGCTGGGAGACCAAATATTAGTTAAATTATTCTACGTAAGTTCAGTTTTTGTCTCATTTGTTTTCTTTTTACTGAAAAATGATGTGGCAAAAGGTCTTATGAATGCATAATTTGTTTCAAACAATTTTATCCTGAGAGTCGGTATAAAAATTTATACATTTTTGAAGTGATACAAATATGTACTAACCTCCCCAGTTATGCCTCTGAGGGCTTTAAATTACTATAATTTGTCTAAATTTTTCTGATTTACTAATTAGAGAACTAAAAAATCTTAACACAAGCAAATGTCACATAAGAAATTATTGAATCCCCCTTCCTACACTGGGAGGGATAGCCATGGACTGCAAATAGGACATGAATAAAATACAAAAAAAGCTTTCTACCAGCTCCCAAGCCAAGGTATTTAAAATTTCCTGCTGTATGTCCCAAGAGAGTATTTTAACTTCACCTCACTTCTTCTATTTATGCTAATCAGTGTAGTGACTATAGCACATTCTGCAATACACATGCTTCTCAGCTGTGGGTGTAGAATGTGATGAGGGCAATTTACTCACTGAAATTTTAAAGAAAAAAGCTACTTGGGGTAATACAACTAAGTTTGAAAGGGAATTAATTTAATTTCTAATCCCACCAATAATAAATCCACAGTTTCTATTTTGTGTCAAGATTAAATTACAACTGTCTTCTGGAAAACAACGCATAGCCCTGATGTAAAAATACATGTGCATGAGAACATTTTGTATGAAAATGTTTTGGGTGCTCATTTTCTATCATAAAAATTGGTTTTTATAATATATAGAATTATCCAGTGGACTAAGAATATTATGTAAAAAATTCTTTCAAAGATATGTGAATGCAGTCAAGAAGAAAACTCACATTCTTGACAAATCCATTCACATTTATTCCAGGGTGCAAAGTTAATCAATTATACTAAAGAGCTAGGAATCCTCTTGAAACTTGGCTGATTGACACATGCTAATACATGTACCTGTTGAGGATACAGCTCTATGGAATTTAAAAATTAAGGCCCGCTGTATAATTCTATAACTAATTTCAAAACATATTGAATCAAAATCTAAGAGATATAATATTGTGATACCCCTCATGCCCACCATCCATTAGAAAACACAGATTCCTGGGATTCACAGGATGGGGGCACTGACTAATGACAATTGTGTTGACGATTATTGTACACTGTATGATTACTCATGTTTTGCTTCTGCTGTTTCTATCTTTTCTCATGTTATCTTTCTTCATCTCCATGGACAATCCATAAGCTGAAGAAGACCGCTAGGAAAGAGACATTTATTACAATGTTTGAGTCATACGGTGGATGTCAGAGACTGAAATAGTTCATGCCTCAAACATTGATACAAAATTTTGCTCATTATAGCAAAACTGTATAAAGGAGCCATTGAACCCCACCCCTCCCTAAAGATGATTTTCGGGGGGACCATCACCACCAAGAAGACCAGCAGGAGAAGATCAATGGAACATTGTGGGATCCATAGATAGTGATATTTTCTTTATTCTGTCTCTGTCACTACCTTTCTGTTCCCCCCACCTATTTTTTATTTCTTTCTTTCTCTCACTCATATTTACTATCAAATAAAACCCATACTATTGACTTTGGCATATGGTCTCGTTTGCACCTTAATTTGGGCAGAGGCATTTCTAATAACTTTAATAACTAGATCTTGACAACTGCGGACACAATTTTACTTCCGTTTTCCTTCAGGGATGAATGCAGAAGCAGGACTTGATGCACAGAGATGCTAGCAGCCTCTTTCTTGTCCTGGTCATCCAAAAGTACACAGTCTGAACAGGTTGAAACTGTTTCATTCAAGATAGAAAAGGCCTTCCTCTAATCTCTGCCTTTTCTGTTGATACAGAGACTCCAGGGGAGACAAAGCAACGACCCCTCAAGTGAGGGAGGAACAGTCTAAGTGAGATTCTGAGACGACAGAGTGAAAACTTAAAATGCCGTACTTCTCACATGTCCAAGACATACTGGAGGCCATCTCTGTCAGAGGTGTACAACTAGATGTTCAGCTCTACAGCAAGCACTGAGGCAGAGTGAAGGGTCAAACAGAGCCAGAAACTCAGACTGGCACAAAGTGCAGAGCATGTTTCACTTGGCCACGGCTCTTTGTTCAGACAAAAACATTTCAGCAATAAATTCATATTTCTGAAAACTATAGTCTGCAAGAAACAACTTAATAGAAATTGTAATGTCATTTGCAGTATTAAGCAATATCCATAAACACAGATCCTCAGATAGCTGTTTCATGACCAGTAGTATTGCAACTACCACTAGAAGGAGAAGAAAAATAAAAAAGGTAGGTAATGTTTACATTCAAGTGTGAGGCAATGCTAGATGAAGATGACTTTCCTTCCCATTCTTGTTAACAAAATAGCCACATATCCAAGTAAGTGTTGAAGACACACATTTGCCACAGGAGAATGCTGTGTGCCTGTTCAGCTTGATTTTCTGAACATTATGTAGATGACCAATTTCAGCTGCCCAAAAACAGCAGAAATGCTCAACTTCACACCAGAAAGCAGTAATCTTGAGAATCCCTGCTGACATGCCCTAGGGGAGTGCCACTCTAGAAAAGCACTATGTTCTCACAGTCTGATTTAAGTAAATGCCTCGAGACATCTGAGGGTGAGACAATCCAAACACTTACAGCCACAAAATTTTGGCATAGCATTTTAACACCTCCATAAGCCTCTCAAAGTCTGAACTGCATAACAATGCATTAACAGAAATACTATAGGGTTTTTTCCCCTACATTTAACCAGGCAGGAAAGGAACCATTACAATATTTCCATTAATTGTTCCATCCTTTGTTAACTGATATTCTTCAACTGCAACATAATTAAAATGGCCTGACTGCTAGAATACTAACTGAAAGCTTACTTGAGATATTTTATCCAAATCATATCTTGAAGGGGTTTTACACAGTCAGATAGTTCTGACTGAAATATTTTCAAGAAAAATCACTTAATTAGATGCTTTGTATGAAACAGCAATGGTTGAAGTTTTATAATAACCTACTTAATAATAAAAAAGTTCCTTGAAATAAGATGGATGTTAGTCATCAAAAGAGATGCATATGTGCTTTTACCCAGTAAATCATGAGAACACAGGGGAATTCAACCAGCTCTTAAAAGACATAATGAACAAGAAGATAGGTCTATTGTGAACAATGGAAACTATTTAGATAGGAAAAAACGCAGTTTACTTCTTAGCCATAGGTCCAAAGATATGAAATTAAAGCAAAGGAAACATCTTAAATAGTTAATAAACCTAGATATTCAAAAAATCTATTTGTAATTTTTCAGAGAGGAATTAACACCTCAGGAGCCCTCAGAGACACATTTCCTTAATGATAGAGTAGTTGGTAGTAAAAAAAATACTTTATCAAAGCATGTGTTTGTCTGCTTAGATTCATCATTTATGGGGAAGGAAAAAGTCATCATTTAGAGGAAGCAAAAATCGAAACTGAAGTCTCAGTTGCACCAATATGTTAGAATACAGAGGAATCTTAAATAGAGTAACTCCATTGTTTTGAGCTGTTCAGGCACCAGTGACAAGCTGCTTGTAGTTCTCACTTCATGTGAATTCAAGAAGTAGCAAGAAGCCTTTTCCTTTTCTGACTTAATTAAAAACAGAATACTGTAGCAGGCTCAGGTGAGGATACACAGATTCAACTCACCCTCCTCAACTAGCTGCTTGCTCAAAAAGGTTAGGGCTCAGAGCAGGAGGAGGCAGTGCTTCCCCCAAGAAGACACAGCACGCTGTGAGGCTGAGGCATCTTCCCTGAACTGCACAATGCAAGTCCTCTGCCATTCTTAAAGCATGACAAAGGTGAAACATCATTAAAAAAACAATTAATCCAGGCCTTAAATATTTAGAAATGCTGTATTCTATCCCATACCACTTCATAAAACAGCTAAGATTTGTAAGCATTGGGATGTAAAAGACATAAGTAGTATTTTAATAGAGTCAAGATGAAAAGGCTTGGACAATTTCACATTACACAATTCCATTGACCTGAGAAACTTTGTTGTACAGAGACTGACTAATCTGGAAGATATTCTGCCAGTCAGTAAAATACGGGGCTATTTATAATCGTTTTACAAACAGGTAAACTGATGCACAGAAAAGGATTTTCTCGTGTCAGTTTCAAGAGCTCCTTGCAGACTTTCAAACACTATTAATTCAGAGCAAATCATACCTGTTTTCTGATAACCCTCATAGAGGATATGGATACAGATATGTATTATCAAGAGGTAGAGAGAGAATATGAACTCATAAGGCTGTGTTCTCTATCCTTGCAGTAAGCCCAAGGAGACATTTTCCTCATTCCACTCAGGAAGAATCTGCCTCAGTATTATGTCAGCCTCATCAGAAGGTAAAAATAAGCCCAAGAAAGTTCTCAAGCCTCCATCTTTCTGAGGATTGTATGGCCCATATTCATGTTGAAACTACTTATTTCACACAAAAGCTCTGTTACTACTTTGTACTGTTAAATACAAAGAGAGACCTCAACACCAGGTCAACCTGTTAATGTGCTCCTGTCTAGGTCTGGCACAGGTACCTTACCTATTTCTCCAGGAACATGCTTGCCACTGAAACGAAAGCATGCTGTCACATTGAAGCAGTTCACTGGCTGCAAACCATCATGGCACTGAGGAGCTGTGATATTGATAGATATGGGCAGGAAAATAGCGATGTCCATGGTAATCACAGGTCTGGATCTGGAGATCAACAGAGAAGTAGAACTGAATGACCATTCAGAGGGAAATTCTCAGCCAAAGGAAAAGAAAGCAAATTTGTTAAACTGCACAATCTCAAGCAGACAGGAAAAATAAGAGAGTACATTTGAATTGTAAAATAAACTAGAATTTTACCTAGCTGGCAAGGGCTACTAGCATTTAAATGAAGTAGTAATGTCACCTTGAAGTTTAGTGCTCAGATACAGACTGCAGGCGGGCAGCTGGGGAAACCGATAATATGTAATAATAATCATCTCCAGCAAAGGTTGCATAAAGCCTTCCTGATGACTGAAGAGGACAACAAAATTATCAGAACAGCAAACAAGAACCACAAGTTCATGCAAATAAGACTGGTTGCTAACCATCTTGGATGAACAGGGACAGGTAGGGAGAAACTGTGGATTTCCACAGAATGGTCTATAGCCAAATATGTGACCTCGAAGTCAAGGAGAGAGCACAGAGGTCCTCCACAGGAGAGGGATTCATATATCATTTTTCTGACAGTATATGAGGGACAACAGACACCACATGCATGTTTTCTGGAGGAGGAAATGTTTAGCTAATTCCCTCCTGGCAAGCGACAAGGATTGAATACTTTTATCATGCTGCTGAACTGTGTTCCGGGAATTACTGAGCGCACTGTGAATAAAAGCTTTCTACTCTTGCAACTCCAGCACCAAGGTTATTGCTACCAATACTCCTGGCTGAGTACAGCCAGAATCACAGAGCAAGTTGGGTGCCTTAAAGGCACAGGTGTCTTGCTAAGGAAGCTTCCCTGTCTGATCATCCAGGAGGCACTCAGGCAGTCACACTCCCACCACCAGAGATGTTAACTGCTGGAACCAAAGCCTGTTTACAGTGTGTGGCTCCAGCGAGCTGACAGGTGCCCCCTTGACTCCCTACACATACCACACTCACACAGTCAGACCAGGTTTCCCACAGTTTCATTAAGCCTATTATTCACAGTGCAGTAACACAGAAACTGCTCAAGGTAGTGCCTCCAAGGATGGACCCCAAACAAAGGACCCCGTGGGCTTTTACACCCTCATAGTCCAAGCACACAAAAGTCTCTGTTCTGACTCCTGAGTCCTTGGCTCCTGCTGTGTCTCAAGTGTCCCCGAGTGTCCTCTTGCTTCAGGATCCCACCACCCAGAGCTCAACCTGCAGTTTGCACACCAAGGTACCTGCACTGAATGTATTCCTCAACAGTCTCCTTTTTCACACAACACACAAGCCTCAGCACTTTGATTGGGAAAAGCAATTCAGAAACTCAGACACTCCTGAGCCATCTCCAATGCAGGACTTCAGCCCAAAAATTACGTGTGTTATTCTTCCTGTTTTCAATTCTGTACATGTTCAAGATGAACAGGTTCTTCCAAAATCAAATACAGTAATTAAAACATGTGCAGCAATCAGCAGATTCAGTTCTAAGGTAGTCCCAGCAGCCATGCAAGGCGAGAGCTTGTAAACCACTTCAGGACTCTCACTCCACAAGCCACTTAAATTCAGAGGTAGGGGAGAGGGAGAAGAGAGAAGGGATTGTGGTTACACCTAATTTTTATGAACTGGAACAAGACTCACATTAATCTCTGATACACCTGCTCAGACTCTTTTAACACAGCCTCAAATAACAGTCCAAGTTCACATTTTGAGATAGAGGACAAAAATAAATGCTAGCCTTAGAAATATATATGGTGGGGGGAAGAGAGGAAAAAGAGCATCCCAGGATAATTTCTGAATGCTTAGGGAGACATAAAAGAGTAAATGCTATAACTGATCTAGAAAAATATTTCTCTTTCAAAAAAGTATTTCTCCAGCTATCATGCACTGTGTGATTTTTCCTTAATGTTATGCCACTTGGTTATTCACTGGGGAAAAACAACCCAATGCGTCTGTCAAAGGGCCATACACACATGATAAAGAGAATGTGTCTACCCCAAGTCAAGAAAGCCTTCTATCAAAGGTGTTAAATATCACTTGGCAAAACATTTGTTGGTTTTTGGTTAAAAGATTTCACAAAAGCAGGAAGAGCAAGGGGATGCATGGGGGAGAAAAATTTTCTCTCTTTATCCTATCAGCAAGAGGGACACACTGTAAATTGGCAGTAACAGCAATTAATCAAGCTGCGCACAAAGTTAGTCAGTAATGCACTAATCTCTGAAATGCACAAGCATAACCAAATGCATGAACAGAGGTCATCACGCTGTTGTGCTGTATGTGGTTTTCAGTTCATCTTCCCCCCTTTGCAAGTAACATCAATGTAGGTGAAAAATGCAGTTTTCTTTCTAGCAGCTTCAGACATGAGACTGAATTCCCATCTGGGGCATGGCACACCTTTTCACAGAAGCAGTTATTAGCATTCTCTGTATAGGATGAAGAAAGAGAAAACTTCAAAAGACCTGACCACCTGCCATGCCAATCATCAAGAGTAATTTTTCCCTCCCTCTCCTTTTCTTTTTCTTCAGTGTAATTGATTCAAATGGAAATAGAGCCAAGTTTCTCCCACCTTGAACAGGAAGCAGGCTGGCACATTTTTCTGCAGCTCCAGCACTTGTCTTACCAGCATCACCCCATCCCTATATCTTCCACTAAGATGCAGAAGCTCCTAAATATATCTAAGTATTGAAAGAATTTTTTTATTTAATATCAACAAGTGTAACAAAGGAGCTACTGACAAAATTCAAACTTTCCACTCTGTTCCCCCCAGGTCAGTGTATCTCAAGCCCACTTGTACTCTAACTTTCCACCTGCATAATTTGGTGAACCAAGCTGTCCCACCTCTATCAGATGGAACAAGCAATTACACTTAACTCACAAACTTGAAACAGCAGCCCAGCTCCTCTGTGCATTGAAAACATATCTGTATTTCATTTCCCCAAAGAATCTTATTTCATTCTGTATCCCATTATAAAATTATATATATATAAAACTGTGTGTATATATATATATATCTGCAAAACTACATCCTATGCAGCTCATTTTTTGCCCAACTGCATTCCCTTAAATCACAATTGATTTACTTTAGGTAAACATCAGAATAATAAAAAGCCTTGTCCCAAGCCAGGGGCAACCCTTCTAAAGAGGCACTGAGATGCAACACATCTCCTTTCGGCTCCAACCCTTATTCTTCATAGACGAGGTATTACCCTGGTATTATCACCCCCACTATTCTCTTTAAATTAGACTGAATTCTTTGACATCATTCACATCTAAAGTTTTGCTTAAAAAGTAATCCAGCTTGCTTCTTCTGGCTACAATAACCTAGGGAGTAAACTGGACTTAGATGACATAAGACATAAACAGAAAGCAGAAGAAGACAACAGTGAATGAAAAAGACATCTCACCTCAGAAGTACCACATTATCTGACAGGAAGGCTCCAACAGTTATATCTGAAATGTTTGTAACATTGAGGCAGTTACAAAGAAGGCATAGAATTCAGTTCTCTCACATCTATTGCTAAATTACAGAGCATGAATGTAAAAAAAGCATTTTCTGACTTAGCCAGATTGTCCCTTCAAGTATCATTATGTCATAAGTCTCGTAACTGGAGGATCAGTTCTGTGATGTTCACTTCTGTTTCGTTGCTTGATTTTTATTACTACTATTATATTATTGTCTACTTTTTCAGTTATTTTAAGATTGCCATCCAGCCAGAGTAGCTTCCCAGAAACTTAAAACCTTGGCCAGGTACTGAACCTTCAATCATTGTGACTGTCCAAATACTACAATTAGGCAATCGCCTAAAATTTTTATCAGGAGTTTTGAGTGGCAGAAGAGAAATGGAAAAAGCAGCTCAGTTTCACTGACCACCTGCAATGGCAGGAACTAGCACCCTGAAAACAATCAGCTCTGTTGTTTTGTCAGTCTGCTGCTATATTTTCCTGATGCTCTCACTGCCAGAGTATCCGACATACCTGGATAACCATTGCCATCCATATCAACTCCCCCTGATATGGACTGGCCAAACATATGCAGCTTTGGGTTTATTGTTTGCCCGGACAGCTTCTGCAGTAGAAAACACACAAGTGAAATTAGTCAGTAACACAAAGAATCCTTTAAAAAAATCCCATACCAAAACAAAAAATCCCAAAACATTCAAGCATGATTTTCATGGCCACTGGGTCTCTCTTCTGTGGGTTGGAAGTGCTAAGCACCTGCTGTCTTGCAGTTCACCCACACAGCCCTAACAGGAAGACTGTTGACTGCCCTTCTGCTCCCAGCTAGTAGGAGACCAGTGTTGACTTGAACTAAAAACCCACATCTGCATTACAACCCTTGTGCAGACCCAAGCAAAATAAGGAACACATCAAACAGATTTCTGTGTAAAGAAAAATATAACGGCACCCAAGAGATTTTTTTAGCACCTTAATTTCTGTGAATAAAAGTTTTAAGAAGCATCTTAACAATATTAATGACTAGTTAATAGCACAACCATTTCTTTTCACCAAATTTGCAAGCATACTCAAAGTCAAAATGATTAATTTCCATCCCACTTGGAAATTCTGGTTTCTATTACAGAGTACATTCTGTCATGGAAGTTGTATTTCATTTCTGCCTCCCTGACACCTTCTAACAGTTTCTTTATTCATTTAATTACTAACACAAAACTTTCCCTAAATGATTTGCCTTGTAAATGCCTTTGTCTGAAGCAAACTAACATATCAAAATCTCTTTTTCTAAGAAGGCAATCTGAAGTCTCCCAGCTTTCAATCATTCTGCTCAGCAACCAATTCAAGACCGGAACTCAAATCAACTTCTGACTGCAGAAGTTACAGACAGAGGAAACCATGAAGTAATTTTAAGTCTATTGGAGGTGCTTCACTGTTTGTGACACGTGACCGACTTTTCCTGGCCCTCCCATAAGAATGCAATATTGGACAAATGATCAGGCAGGAAATTTATGGGAAAAAAAGACTAGTTAAAGGTAAGAAAGATATTCTGATGCTTAGTTTAAAGGGAAAACTATGCTACTCTGGGTACAGATCTCTTTTCCTACTTGTGGGCAGGTAAGCTTAAGACAACTGCAAGTAACTTCAATCCCACATTACACTCGCATTTCATTTCTGGGGGTCCCAGTTAGATGGTAAATCCCACCTGCAAACACCTAAAAGACATCTGTGGATTCTTTCAGCCTACAAGACAGAAGAATAATACTACTTCTAAGTATCATAAATGAAAACAGCAGGACACAAAGCCAAGTCAGCTGCTTCTGCTGATAGCTGCCACTGAAGCTGCTGAAGGAACATCAGAGGAGTTTAAATGATGAAAGCAGGAGAAGGGAGGAGGAAAAGCTAATAAAATGAAGGCTGAAAATAAATACCCTGCTGGACTCCTCCATCTACCATTCACAGCTTATTCCAAGGAGGAACTCCACAGCATTACGATGGATCAGGAATACAGTAATAAGATACAAAATGTCTTCCACATCCCAGTTCAAATCCAGGGCAGATAGGTAAAGAGCTGAAGCTGTAACGTAGTTTTGGTTGCACGCAGAACTTGAACCAGTGGTGTGTCTAGTGTCCTGCACCAGACACTGGGAAATGGCACAGAGGCAATGCCTGTAAGCAGTGCCCCCTTGGCTGCCTCAGGACATGGGACAATGATAGGAATGGTTTATCAAGAGCCAATGACCACATACTCTTGAGTTGGGTGTTTTCCCATTGACCAAGCAGAGAGACATGTGTTGTATCTGCTGGCCTTGCTTCAATGGGGAGGGAGAGACCACAAACAGGATGCCTTCCTTCCCACCCTGCAGATCTGTCCTCCTTAAAAAACATAAAATTTTCCCATGAATGACAAAAAAAAAAAAAAAAAAAACCNCAAAAAAAAAAAAAATCTGATCCTTCTCAGCAAGAGCTGGAAAGCTCTGGGCTTTTCAGAGAAGAACCTCCCAACCACTGGCACTTGGCAGAAATCAGGCAGAATCCTCCACATGCCACACATTATGAATACTTCTAAAATGCACAAAAGAGTCGCTTAACTTCCTTTTTTCTCAAAAGAATTGCATGCCATACACATGGTAAAGGAAGAAGGACTAAACTTTTATAGTCTGTTGAAAGAGTTGCCAATATAACCACTAAACTCTTTAATTCTGTGTAAACTGATTTACTATGAAGGATCCCACCCAACAAAACAAAACAACCAGAACTTCAAACACATAGAGGGAGGGAAGAGTGAAGCTTTCAGAACAATGAAATGTGCTAGACAGAGACTATGAGACACATGCTGGGCAGCATGAGTGTAAATTTATCTTCTCGACTGCCTGGCTACAGCAGTTAAATTGCACTGTGTCATCTCTGCACAAGATATCATAGCATATCCCAAATAAGGTTTTACTCCATAATAAGTGGGTAAGGGGGATGGCACCTAAGAATGGCCTTCTGACATATTGTCAGAATGCAAGAAGGCCAACAGGTGGGTAAAACAGGCACAACAGAACAGTTAATAACTCCTCATTCTCACAAAATCTGCTTCTACAGGAAGAAAGTGCAACCTCTCAACTTCCCACAGGCCTCTCCATAATTTGCATGCTCAACCTTTTCAGGGTTTTCATTTCTCCTCTGCATCAATACGATCTCTAAAGACTAATGCTCAACCCTCAAGACTTGCTTGCTTCAAGAAGATATAGCTGACAGCTGCAACAGAAGACAGTAAAAAATACCTCTGGACTAACATAATTTTACCTTTCAGCATAGATATAGACAAACTTTGGGAGAAGCCATCTTCAAACCAGGACTGAGAAAAGGATGTAGAGCTATGACAAGGTTACCTACTAAGGGATCCTTAAGTATGGTTTATTTCTGTGAGTCCCGGGAAAGGGACTTTCAGATAGGGATCATAAACAATAGCGTCACATACCATAGAGTACTGAGGTATAATACCACTGGCATCCCCATGATAAATGTACACTGCTCCTATGTAGTTATCCTCCTTAGGCGCTCCAATGGCAACATCTGTAAAACAATGCAGATTTCACAATCCACTCCATTAATCCAACTTTTCCCTAATTTTAGGATGCAGCTATTCATAGGAAAACAGCTTCACATGACAAAGATGATCAGCAACTTATATGAACCTGGGTAGAAGGAACTTGTTTAATTAAGAGCTCATGTTAAGATAAACTTTAAATAGACACAAATGCATATGAATTTGTACACACATGTATGTTTCACAGAATCAGATGTTGCGCCTATTTAGAAACACGCACTGTTACGAAAATGTGTTTATCAACCAGCAACCATACCCAAAAAAGTGAATTTAGGATCCTTTCATAACCAAATCTTCAACCCATGAGAATATCAGCTTTGTGAACCAAGACAAGATTGGCAAAATATTTACTGTAGCAGTACATTAAGGTTGGTTGAAAACCCAAGCAAGGCTACACAAAGAGGCTGGATATATTAAATGGATAGGCAAGAATTAAGAAACAGCTACTGAGAGTGAACTTTCAAATTACATTTGATCCAATTTAACTGCAAACTCCTGCAGAAACCATGATTCCACCTCCCATTCTTGTCTCCCACTTGGATCCAGTGACTATGCTATCTGCTAAAACTAAGCTTTTCACGATTGCTTCATACCCACGGACTGATCTAACTCCATCTACAGTCTCACCATCACCATGACTGCCCTACAGGTATTAGCAAGAACACACAAATGCATGCCCAAACGCAGAGGAAGAGCATGTTCACCATTTGTTAGGGCAACCAGCAATGAAGCTAGGTTAGGCTTAATGCGATACTGTGTCCTGCGTGGCCTGGAAGAAATAAATGCAGGCACACACTAAGCTGGCCTTCGTTTAGAAATCCTTAATCAGCACTTCCAGAAACCAGGGCAGAAAAGGAGCATTGACATTTTGTTCTCACTTACTGCTCTCACAGCATGGGGTCTCACATTAAGCATCCTCAGAATTGAGCAGGGGGAGAACAAAGCAAGAGAGAGAAATTAATAGAATGTGTGCTATCAGGAGAAGCTACTTCTGAATTACGCTTCCTGATAAGAAATGTCAATGCAACCAGAAGGACTTGGAACATAGGGAAATGGGCAAGAAGAAGGAAGTCAGACATAGGTTTCTGTTTTGTTCAGGGTGAGAGTATCTAAAACCTTTTATAAGCCACATCAGGAAGAAGAAAATACAACAGCAAGGAAAGCAAAGCAATGTTAATGAGACTGGGGTGTGACCTGCACAGACACAAACTAAACCAACATCAAGGACAGTCAGCTACAAAAGCACACAAATCCCACACAAGCAGATTTATCCTCAGGTTGAATCCAGGTGCTAGTCAGGTCTGGATAAGCAAGACTGACAGTGCCATCAGTGTGGCTCACACTTACAGAGAAATGGCCATGGAGAAAATTGCACTGACCTGGGAAGCCATCATCATCAATATCACCAAGGGCAGCCATGCTCTCCCCAAAGTGTGCATTATAGGCGCTATCACCATCCAGGGTGAGCTGCTCCTCCAGCACTCCCTAGCAAGCAAGAAATAAAACAGAGTCAGGGAAATGATGCAAACCCTGGATGAGGCAAGCCTTCCCCATGGAAGCTGCCTATGTGCTGTGGGAATGACCTGGGGCAGAGCTGCAGCCTGCCTCTTGCTCTCATTGCTGTCAGATTACCTGGACTCTAGAAATCTAGAATTTACTTGTGTTTTGAACCTTCTGGATTTTAGTTTTAAAGGGGGAAGGAAAGACAAAGGGAAGAAGTGCATGACTTAACCAAAATACTAAATTAACTAAACAGTAATTCAGAGACGTAATTAAATGCAGTCACAGGGATTGGTGAATCATGAAAGTGTACAGATGCCTAAAACATAACAGCCCAGAGTTTGCTCTACTGATAGATTACATCCAAGGAGCAAAATCCCCAGTTCAAGTTTATTCAGCTAAACTCCAGTGTGCTAAGAAGTATTTTTCCCTAAGCAAAGAACATTCGATAATTGAATTTGAAAACATTTTAAGTACATGACAGAAGGATTAAAGCAAAGTCCTCCAAAAGCCTTCTTAAATTAAGAATAAGAATAGATATTTAATGAAATAAAGAGGCTAAGAAAAGTTGAAAATTAAGTAGCTTTGTACTACTATGCTGTGAAAAGCTTTATATGGCTCTGGTATTTCTTGCCCACGCACCTTCTGGTCAGATATGTAAGTTTCATTTCCTTGCAGTCTTCCCTTCAGGGGAAAAGAACATTTCCACGAGAAAAAAAATTTAGTTACACAGTCTAAGTCTGCACCCACCTCAGGGTTGTTTTGGTTTTGCTTCCTTTGTGAGTGAGAATCAGCTACCCTCTGGAACATGTACTAAAATCTTTTACTTAGCTGCAAGGACTTGCTGACTTTTAGAAAATCCCACATAATGAAATTGAAACACAACAGAGAGAAGACAAGTCGGTCTGTATGTGTGACACAATTCTTTGCAGTTCCCACAGGAAAGGGCAAAATACAAGCATCTTAAACATAGCATGTTTGTTTAATAATACAGTTCTCTCTGATATTCTGCAACAACCTCTTAAGCAATAGTGCTTGCAGAATGAAACGAAGTTTAAGATGTACACTGCTCAAAACAAAGCCCACAATCCCGCAAGCCATTGCTTGTGCAAGTAATTCTAACACTCCTGGTGCAGGAGTATAATAAACTCATACTAGCTTCTGGACTATTTTATAGAAGATAAACATTAACTCATGTATACTGTCACTGTGAGCAGGAAATGTTGGCTATCTGTTTGGCCAGAGGACCCAACAGCAACACTGCAACATTAAAGGTGGAACCTCCTGTGGATAAAACTGAAAAAGTAAAGCTCAATTAAAGGAGCAGTAATAAAAAATAAAATTACAGCAAAAACACTTCTGAAGTCTCCTAAATGCTAGGACTTCTGGTGAATTTGAAGTCTAGCATAAATAATCTCGAAGTTCACTAAATACAGGCCAATTTAATTTTAGTCCATTAACTCTTCCTTTAAGATAGCAGCTTTAGAACCTGAATATTAAATACTTAATAGTATGTAAACAACCACTGTTTTCCTATAAATAAAATATAGCAATGGCCTTGGTTTGCCAATGCAACAAAGTTCAGGCTTTTCCAAAACTGTTGTTAGGTCACGTGAAATCCGACAGTACCAGCTGATAAGAACTTCCCCTAAAATCTCTATATGGGGCATAATGTAAAAAGTAAAATGAATTCAATCTCTGCTTTCTCTCCTCTTCCTCAATCCTCAGACATTTGTGTTCTAGTTTGTATTTTAGGTTTTAGCGACCACCCAAAACACAAAGAAAACTCAGTCAAAGCTGCTGACTTTTACTTGGTTTTGGCATCAAATCCACATAAAGCCACAAATGCCACCAAGTTTCAACATACAACCAGATACTTTCTCAGATCACCTTGAAAGATTTACAGGTCTGTAATGAATATGGGCTGGAGTCTGGCAAACTAAGATACCAGATGAGTCTCCCTGTGACTTCATGCTTTGCTAGAGACATTCAGAGCCCCACTTATGCGAGACATCGAGTTTCACCACGCAGTGCTGGAAGGACATAAGCATTACCTTGCCAGGGACCCACACCCTCATCCCTTACCAAGTCATCTCCTGTACATACTCACATTTCCTCTGTTGATATAGGCTGTGACTTGACCCTCATCTCTGATCTCAGAAAACATAGGTGCTCCAACCAGCAGGTCTGACAATCCATCAGAATTCAGGTCAACTGCACATAAGGAGGAGCCAAAGTAAGAGCCCATCTGTAACCAAGTTGAGTCACAACAAAGCATTCAGTATCTGCCCACACACAGAAGGAAATCATATAAGCATGTTTTTTGTTTGATTTGGTTATTCTTTTAGTTTCACATGATGACTTGCTGCTTTTTCTTTCCTACGCACTCCTACAGAAAAAGCCTTAGGAATAATTCTGGCAGAAATGGAAACACTTTACTATAACACTGCATCAAGCCTGGATGTTTTACCAACAGAATACAAGTTATACTCTGGGACATACTTAAGTGAGACACTTACAGAGGTTTCTTAGACTAGCTTTTGCTTGCCAAATGCTTAAAACTAGGAAGGGGTGAAATGAGTTTCCCAAACCAGACTTGGACAGTGATTATTCATGCCCAGTGCCAAACTTACTTGAAGCTGGGCACCACAGATGATCTGGGAATACCTTAAAGAAATAATGAAAGAAAAAAAAGAAAAATAGGCAAGAGGCCATGAAAACAAGTATCTAAGACTACCTCTTGATTGTAGACTATCTTTTCCTGTTCTATTTGTATTTATTTGTATCAAACACTGTCAAAGGGCATACTGGTTCTGGGTCTTAATCAAAGCCATTCCTGTCATGTATAGACAGGTAAGTTGATACAGAAACAAAGACTCAATAAAAGCTTTTCAGTTGATACACAGCACATGTAAACCACTTTCAATCTCTACTTACTATTGCTTGATCAACTTAATTGCTTAAAGAAATACATTAATTTTATTTCATGATTTTTTTATGGGTGAACGTTAAAAACTATCTCCCAGCCAGCACCCAGCACATTACAAATTTCAAAACACATTTAAACACAAGAAGGAAACCAAAAGCAAGAATGATATTTATCCCTTATTTCATTCACTTCTGCTAAGGTAACACAAGGCATACTCTTTGAAACCAACTACAAACTATGGCCTCAAAATTAAAAGCTGCTTCAGCAGGAAACTTCACATTTGAAATTGAGAGCTGTTTTCTACAAAGTAGGGAAAACTGAGGTTACAAAAATAATTGTTTATGTTTTTGAATTCTTTTACATTCCTCAGAGCAGATCTCTGACCTACTGTCTTCTGTGCCTGTAAATTAACATGCATGAACCAGAACTACTGGGCATGCTAGAAGATGGGCAGCAGCAACTCTGTTCTGTGTAGTCTGTGAGATTTAGAAGATGCTAAATATATAATGCAGTGGTGACTGAAGAATAGCATTTCAAGTTTGTTAATACAGATTCTTGTGCTTGTGTGGGTTTAAAGTTGGACCTCAAATATCATTTGATTCCAGTTATTTTGTAGCTTGAGTTCCCTTGGGGCTTTTTTGTTTCTTTTTTTAATCCACAAAGTAAGGAGTGGAATAAGGAACAAAAGTTAGGAAAAGTATTTTATTATGTATTCAGGCAGTTTTCAGGAAAAAGCTACTATTTAGTTAACTGCAACATGGTATGTCTGCAGCATAGGTGAGTTCACAGTGCTCACAGTTCAGCTAAGAACCTGAAGTTTGCACACTTAACATTTGTAATAAGGTACTGAATTTTCTTTTTTCTTGTCTGCATTTGATTTCCTAGTTCAGCCTCTATTAATAAAAAAGGAAGGGAGAAACTGGCCTGCCATTCACATCTTTCTACCAAGAACGTCAGAGCAATGAACTTTCACACCACTGGGGAGGATGTAGCATTTTGTGAGAGCTCATTTCCAAGCAGTGCTCATTGCTGAGCAGATCTGGTTTTGCTTCTACCACAAAACAAAACAAAAAACAACAACCAAACAAAAAAGGTGATTTAGCACAGCCTTCTTTTTAAAATAAAATTCTCATTAGGATTTTAGAGAATTTGTAGAAGATACTAATGAAAAAGAACCCTAGAAGTACTTGAATGATGTAAATACTTGATTAGTTAAGTTACATATAAGAGTAAAGCAATTAAATTGAAAAGGGAAAGGTTTTGGCTAAGACCTGGAAACTTCCTGATGGCTCTGTTTATTAGGTTGAGGAGTAGTCAGGTGCATATCCTTAGGGACATTTAAAACTAAACAGGGAAAGAAATTAACAGGAAGCAACCAAACACAGGAGATGCCCTGGATGACCTGGGAGGTCTTTTCTTTTCAAGATGTCTGTAATTCTGCTAGTGCAAAGAAAGTAAAATTTTAGAGTGGATCTAAAATACAAGTTGCACCACCCACCTACACATCCTTGAAGTTTATTTCATTACATTTATTTCATTAAATTCAGTAAATTAACAACCCCTATTCCAGGCAAGTTTTTAAATACTGCAATAGTGTCTTGCTGGGAAAAAAAATAACAAGACATGGTAACACTCCTGACTTGAGGATACAGGCAAACGCTTTGGGTCTTTCTGAGGGTAGCAGGTCTTCCCAGAGCCAAAAGCCTCCAGCAAACCATTTTTTTCTGTATTTCTTCTCCTTCCAGAAGAACACAGGAGACCCCAGATAAGAGGTATCATTTCATCACTGAGTCATTCCCAAATAAAGCATTTTTTGTTGTTACCTAAAGCTAGACATACTGTCCACTTTGTCTCTCCTGCAACACAGCTCCAATAAGCTGACAAATGAAGAACACAAGCTGTTCCCCATTCAAACACAACACCACACTGGGGAAGCTAGATATCACTAGCATTTGCTAAATTTTATGGAGGGGATGGGCAGTTCAACTTTAAGACAGCAATTTCAAGAACAGAATGCAAGACTAATTCATAGTGGAAAAGGGAAATCATCATCTGTTGAGGCAATGAAACTGCTCCTCCACAAAACAGTGTAACTGCAATATCCCCTTTGCCACAGCACAACACAGGAGAACAGGTTGGGGCTTTGCATATTAAACTAAACTCCCACATCTCCCAGTAACATCTACTAAGAGGAAATCTCTGTATCTAGGCTCACCTGGTGCCCCATGTCCCACATCTCAGAGGTATTGTTACAGTCACATAAAACTAAAGAGAACCACTATTACAATTTCCAGCAAGACCTTTTATTTCAGTCACATGGGCATTGAGCAGACATTGTGGTCATGACTGCTACAGAAGAAATGGCATACAGCAGATCTGTAAAATAGGTTTAGCTCTTCTGGGAGGATAAGAAGAAACAGGATTTGCTGGACAACTTAAGAAGGAGTGGAATGAAAATGATGCTTGGGGATGACTCTGCCATTATTTCCCCCCTCTCTACCTATTAATATAAAACACACATATATAAATGCTCACCTTTTTTCCTGAAGCCTGAAAAATCTTTATTAGAGAGCCTGATTGTCTGTCCGTTCTGAAAATATAAACCTGAAAGGTGAAAAAAGAAAAAAAGTTAAACAATACTAACTATGAAGCACTTGTGCTTTCTAAATAATATCTAAATCATGATCATGTCTATTGCCAGGATCCAACTTCATGACCACTTTACTGGTCAGTCTTCTTTTAAAAGATGACACAGAGTTCCCCACTGTTTTGAAAAATCACAGGCTTGTCATAACAAACATTTGAATGTTATCTTGTTGCCTACTTTTTTTGGTATGCTTATGTATGTGCACATGTGTGCATTTAAAAGCACCTAGCCAAGCAACTTCCAACTCTCAAACAAATGTCATCTGGACACTGGTCTGGAAATAAGTAGGGCAAAAGACTGAGAATGCATAACCCTGCTCCCCTTCCTTTATCTAGCATTCCCTTATCAAGAAAATGTGCCTGCAAGTACTGCACTGCAAACTTCACGATGCTTTAGCAACGGTCAGAGTAGAAATCCCAATCAGACCACGCACAGCATTTCCGCTGTTTCTGTCTGAAATCGTTTTTAAATCAGAAAACTATTCGAACACAGCCTACTCATTGCTCATTTCCACAGGAGAAACTGTTTAATCTGGAATCCTCAGGGATAAAAGTATTTATACAATTTCAAGAACACATCTTGTACCAAAATTTAAGATATAAAATGCATAGCTTGTAGAAAGGGATTGCCTTCAACAGAAAGGCTGGTTCAGTCAGTCTTTGAGACCCCTGTGGCATTTGACAGGCTCCCTTCTAGCAGGTGCTCACACAGTTTGCTGGACGAGGATCCCTTACTTCCAAGGCCATGTGGCAGAGCCAAGCACTGGACATAGCTGAATATGTGGTGAGTTATTAACAGGTGGTGAGACAAAGTTCAAAGCTGTTTTCAGTCAAGAACACAGCACAGGTTTACTGTGGACAATTGCTCTATATACACAGGACTCCCTAGCTCCTGTGCCATGCAGTGGCATGTTTAGCAGTGACAGCATGTTGCCAGGTGTGCCAACTCCAAACCCAGTCTTAAATAATGACACTCTTTGTGATTTTGGAGAAATGACCCAGTCTCATTAAGAATCTTGGCTTTAACTTAAGTTCACTTAAGTGAAAAGGTATGACAATGCTAATCACTTTCTATCAGAGAAGTGGAAAAGATCAGCTTATTAGTGTTTGGAAAGCACAACAAAGTTCATTGTAGTGTTCTGTATTCAGCACCTCTTATTGCTACCCGCATCCCATGCCAAGGGAGAATAACATAAGCTTTTGCGACTAGAACAGTAGTTTTTAAACTACAGAGCCAGCTGCTTTCTTGTGGATCTCTTGCTAGCAGCTGTGTCTCCCCACTCCTTGCCTTGTAGATAAATTAAATTTGTTCCACAGAAAAAACAGGTTGGAAGGAAGATGCATTGCAGCAGCCACAACAGAACACCTGGGATAAGACAACTATGTCTTTCTCATGCACCTGTCCTCTCAGTAGCAGCTGTGCTGCTACTATATCCTGTATGTCCTAGTCATGCCACATCACATGTAAGTACCAAGTTCATCCTCTACTTTTAATCCATTTTCCCCACTGGTCCTGCTACCTCCAGGACATGGTTGCTATCAAAATTAATCTGCCTAAACAGGATAGTGTTCCTGGTAATGAAGACTTCTCACTGCTTGTTATGATTCAGCTACAACTCATGTCACTATAGAGCATGAGAGCCAAAGAGGGGAAGATGGAAGGAGGCTGCATGTTGGAAGGACATCTTAGCTCAAGAAAGTTGTGACAGCAATCCAAAGGATTGAATTTTGAAGAAAGAGGGACAAAAGCAGATCCTTTACATCTCTTCCCTCCCTCTCCCCACTTCTGCTTTTTCCACCTTTGGTTTAGAAGTGTATAAGAGGTCACAGTGCTCACCCTCAACCAGTTTCTCCAACGGTGCGTGGACACTCAGCATAGGAGAACCAGGCTTGCCTAACTCACTAATTGTTTTCATCTATTCACTTATTTACATCTTTAGGACATCGAACATATATATGCCTACAGAACATCTTTTTTGTTTGCTTCCTTCTTAAGAAACCATCAACAAGATTTCTAAGTACAGCTGGCAAAAACCTAGACTAACACACTAAATATCAACATATTATGAAGTTTTAAAAATGACATCAAATCACCTAATCTCATTCTATTAGAGATGTTACCTTGAGGTAAATACTGAAATAGTTAAACGTGTGATAAAAGAGGCTGAAGACAAATTCTCTTTTACAAGTACTTTCATTTCTAGGAAAGTTTTAGGTAATACATAAATGTCACAAATCCTAAACAAAAGCAGTGTGAAAGAGATCTTGTCTGTGTCTCATTAAAATAGGTATTGTAAGGACTGTGTGGGAAAGAGAGGGAAGAGGGGTGAAGGATGCGAGGCATCAGGAGGGACGGGACGAGAAAATTTGACACCTTTACCAAACTAGCTCACCTCTCCCCTGCTCAGTGTTCAAAACTACCCTGCAGACAAAAAACTCTTGTCTTCTCGTACACATTGGAAGTGCATCAGTATTACATTTCATTCACTTTTGCATCCAACCACATTATTGTTTGATAAAGAGCCACACCTTTCCAATGCCTCCATCCTGGGGAGCTCCTCCTACAATGTCAGTGGTAGTCGGCTGAGAGAAACGACCTGCTGTCACTGCATATCCTGAGTGGTAAAGGAAATAAGTAAATAAATAAATAACCAACCATGACAAGGAAAGAGCCTGAGATCAGACACACAGATCAGGCTTACAGGGCTTCACTGGTCCTGGGCTGCACTTAGAGTTCGACAACAATTCTGCTCAGGATGCGCCAATATTCTGTTCAAAAGCTCACGGGGATGGGAAGTGAGAGTGCACCCTCCAGTACCCTTCCAAAAGCTGAGAGAAGAAAGCCATGTGTGTGGAGATGACCAAGGGACACAAGGAGCTCATATTGGGAGCAGTTTGCCAACTGCAAGTCGAGAGAGAGAAGCAGTAAAACAGGAAAAGGCATATACAAACAGAGAAAGTATCATGTCAAAGAGAAACAGTTCCACTTGGATCAGACAGAAGTGTCCTCCCTTGGCTAAAATCACTGCCCAGGAAGGCTTGGAAAATCATCTTCCTTTTTTGGTTGAGGGAGACGGAAGAGGATAGCAGGCAAAGAGGTCAGATAAGTTAATAGCTTAAAAAGACTTTTGTCTAGGCAAGAAGCAAAATGGGACAATATATCAAAGAAAAAAACCATGTATTTGAAAGAAAAAGATCAAAGATTCAGCTTTATTTGATACATTAAAATAATATATAATAACTAAAGATGAGTGGAGTAGCTTTTCTTCTAAGGCTCTCTCACATTTGCCTTGCTCTTTAGCTACAAATTATGAGGCTCTCATCAACACAGTAAACCCTGTAATTCAAGCCTATCAGTAGCAAAATCTATTTATGTCTGCAAACAGGTAAACATTTACTCTTCATTTAGCTATCACCAAGCAGTACCTCCTAAATGATGTTTTTTTTTAAATATTAAAGGTTAAGGGGACAATGAGAGGTCAGTGTAAGACTTCAGTCAAATAGTATCAAACTCTTGAAATGTCTTCTAGGTCTCAACTGTCTTAGGCACTTCAGATTAGGTGGAAGCCTTTAAATTAAGCATTTCAGGGACATTAGTGGGTTTTAGAGCAAGTAAAACCAATTGAGATAAAGATGTAACTACAGCCAAACCTTTCACAGCTTCCTTCAGTTGTCAATGACACATTAAGATACTGCTATTTTTATTGAAATAAATGCATCTGCAATACAAATTCTGTAATTAGTTGTTGTACCCATTTTAAAGGCACATTTAAGCAGACATGACGTTTAAGTAGTGACAAATAATCTGCCTGTCACAGGGCACAGGCAGGAATGTTAAGAAGCCCACCACAATCCACTGTGCTGTTCAGTTAAAATGCCTTTTCTATTACAGTCAAAACAATTATAGCAAGGGCTGGGGGAGCGAGGTGTTAGAAAAAGGAGAGAAAAATTGAATATTTTGAATGCTTCTTTGCTTGCAAATAAGTATCACTCTAATTCAAATATTCTTCCTTTCACACTTTTTTTATAAAAATACATCACCATAAAAAGAAATCAGTATCAACTTTATAGAATCAAAGCCTTGAAATATGTTGTGGGACAATTTCCTATTCACAGTGAGCACCAGAGAGCTGCTTACCAAGGTATGTGTACCTCCTGGCTATCACAGCATCATCATTCAGCTTGTAATACGTGTTGTCAGTGAGATTCAGTACTTTGACAGTTCCTGTCCAATAATAAGATCCTGGTGCCCCCATGATGACCAATTCCTACAACAGGAAAAACAAAAGTGTGTGGGGAAAAGGGTAGGACAAAAAAATGACAATCAAAACTTTACACACTAATGGAAAAGGGATAGGATATTTAAAGCACCAATAATAAGTCAATCTGTAACAATCTCTATTCTGTGTGCATGCTGAGCGTATCCTTCCTTCTTCCCAAACATGGAGGTCACTGCATATACCCTAGAGACACACTGCCCTTTTATGGTCCACTTCTGCTCAGCTCTTCTGCTGCAACAGCAGACATTCCTCAACCTTACTAATGATCAAGCTTATCCCTGCTAACATAGTTCTACAAAAAAAAATATCTCTACTAGCTGCCTTTCCCAACCATCCTTCAGAAGACCCAGAGACAGAAGTACTCCAATCCACGCAGAACCCACTCAGCAGAACCCAATCAGATCATGGCCTGATGCTGACTGACATGCTATACCAACCAACCATGATGGAAAAGCACAAAGGATTATGATTTTACAACTCTGAAGCTAAACAGCTGCCATGCACTGAACAAGCAGGATGTGCGTTATGTCCTAGGTGGAACATTTTGCCCAGCTCTGTCATCAGATACACTCTGGTCTTTGAGAGACAACCTGGCTATAGAGTCATAGAATCATAAAATGGCTTGGGATCATCACAGACAACCAGAATGACTGAGAATTTTAAAGGACCATAGAAATCAGGCAAAGTTTGATCCAGCATTCAAAGGTAGATGATCATGGATAATGCTTTTGAGTCAAGATCCAAGGTACATTTACATTCCAGAGAAATTCACCAAATGGTGTCCCAAAATACCCAGCATCCTTGCAGAAAAACTTTGCTCCTAGATGTGGTTTTAAATGCCTCCAGCGAGGGACCAAATTAAGCCTGAGGAGCATTAAGCCCAGGAAGTTTTCCATCCCTGAAGAAGACGTGAAGAGCTGCTTTACTCAGATCTTCATTCAATGCAAAGTCATGGGTGGACTCCATCCTTGTGGGAAATTGCTATCATATCCCAGCTCCCTTCAGGTGACCAGTTCCAGTCAGGGGGGGGGAGATATTAAAAGAGGGATTCTCCTAATAAGACTACAGGGACAGGACTGCAAAACCAGCCAAAGAGCACGATGTGCTTAGAAATAGCTTCTTCCTTGTTACAGGCCATATCTGTCAGGTCAAGGGATCATTTACTGACAGCAATATCTACCATCCACAGCCCTGAATATATGATAGAGGATTGCCTGTTTGACCCAAAAAGCCATTTATCTGCATTTCCTGCTGCCATCAGGCTGAAGTGACAAAAGTTCAAAGATATCTTTTGAACTAGGATAGCAAAGGAGAATTTAACCCTGGGAACAGAAACAGGCTGGAGAGAGCAGGCAAGTCAGGAAACAGCTGCTGCTGGCTGAACATCCAGTTACCAGACGGTACCCTTGTGGCAACATCACCTGCCATCCCAGTTTACTGAAATGGCAGAAGGCAAATTCTGAAAGAGAAAACCTTTATTCTATTTGTATCAGCCTGGACAATACATTCTGTAGGTCAGTGCATATATAATTATGAGTGGGTNTTCTTAAAAAATTTAAAATAAAACCAAAACAAACAAGCAAAAATGCCACAACCCTGAAACATTAACAAAAAAAAAAATAATCCATGCATAATGGAACAAATTAATTCTTGACAAAACTGAAACATGGTTGACAGAGTTCTGTCCAGGAAAGAATGTGGTCAAGTATTTAGAGCAACTGTGGTGCATATATTCTACCACACTATTTTTTTCTCCATCCTTCTGCAACAAAGAACTGTAGCAGAACTGGAAAAAAAAGTGTTTATCTTCTCTATGTATGCGTATATATGCGCATTATATTCATGAACATGTACACATACATAAACAAAATGATTCAGGAAAGACTGTTTTGCATCACCACTTACAGTAAAGAACTAATGTCAGACTGAGAAATACCTCTATGCAAGTTTTGGAACGTACATAGTGAGAATATTCACTGAGGACATTTCCCAGAGTCAATTAATTTATACTTGTCCATAGACCTTCAGAGACACATATACATATGTATGAACCACTGCGCAGTCACTGTGCAAGAAACAGACACCTGGGAAGCTAGACAAAGTACGAGGGTGTTTGCTCGCAGGAAGGGACCATTCTCAGTGCTCAGCCCACTGTCCAAGCCATGCTTGGGAATCTCCTCCTGGGGCATGCAACAGGAGAGCCACTTACCAACCCCAAACCTTCCATGCATGTGCCCCAGCTCACCTCAGTGAAGAAGCCTGCGATCCCTGCCTGGCATGAACCATGCTCCTCCCCATACTTCTTCTTGTACTCTGGATGGAAGAAGGGAAGAAAACAAACCATGGTCATCCCTGGCACAGCACACACTCTTCACCTGAGCCACCTGCATTGCTACTCACACCATCTGGAGAGACACCAGCATGCAGAGCTCCTGGGTTTTATCAGTGGATCGGCCACCAATGTGCACCATGCTCAGCTACATCAGGGAGTACAGCAGGGAGTCAGCTGGGGAGACAGCCCCAAGTGCTGCCTAAGGAGATGCTAAACAAGCAGTACCACAGTAGCATGAAAAGAGCAGCAGCATCGCTCCAGTAAAGCTATATTAGAAGAAGTTTCCATCTGTGGCAGATCACCACAGCTCAAAAGGGGGGAGGCAAAAAGCAATACACATGCCTGTGTGCCACAGACTCTGCACTGGGAGGTTTAACTCTCAGGCCCATTATTACCCCAGAGAAATAAAGGGATCTTCCCCTACAACGACAGTCATCAAAGTCCCCAGAAACATTTCTGGTGAGGGTGCTTCAGGACACAAGCTCCAGGAAGAAGACAGTGGCTGAGGAAAAGCCATGTGTTTCTTCATCATCAGACAACATTTTCTTTTGCAGGATGTTTAGATCTGCTGCTTTTCATGGCCATGTGCTCAGAGCTCCCAGTTCAGCATCCTATTAGCTTTTGTTTATGGATTTTTTACATAGCAGTCATTTGCCTTGTCAAACCTGAGGAATTTTTACTTTAGCTTCTTGATGATGAGGAAAGAAATATTTCTGGGAATACATTAAGTTTAGGGTAGGGAGCAGGAAAAAGAGGAAAAAAAGAAAATCACTTTCCACCCTGCCTTTATCCAAATATTTTCATCTTGGAAGTATCTGAAACATACAGCTGGATCAGTCTTTGCAGTTTTTTCCAGAGCATTATTTTCAAATATCTACCATACTATCACTGCTTCCTGTATATTACAGTAATTCACGCTCAAAAACAATTTACCATATAACCTGATAATTGCAAAACTTTTTTATACTTTTAAGGTATTAATTATAATAACTGCTGCCTTCTTTCAAAATGTTTTATGTAGACATATGTACCATTCTCCCTTTTGTATTACATATAGTCCCTTCCTAACATCACAAAGATGTTCAGAATTTCAGACATTTGCTGAGGTCATACCAGTCGCACAGGGAGAGGTTAAGTTGGAGAGACCATGCAGAATAGAGACTTGATCCACAACTTACAGTCCAAATGCCCAACACTCTTGGCCAAGGCAGGGTCCTGCCAAAGCAGATATGCATCCCAGCAGACCAGAAGCACAGCTGGGTCTCCTAGTGGTAATATATGACAATTCCACTGAGAACTGAAGCCCATATCAGCCCATAGCTTTTCAGCAAGCGTTGGGGTTCTGAATTGGTAACGCTCCATATTCAGATTCTCCAGGCAGTACTTGCCTGGGGAAAAATATTTTATCAATGTGAACATTTTTTTCATTAAGAGAGTCAAGGAGAGGAGATTTCTCACTCCAGCATTTCCTAAAAAAAACTCTGCATGTCCTAAAAGCCCTGCCTTCACTATAGCAGGATCCCCATCCTTGCATGATGCAATGACGAAGGTCAAGGCCCATTTGGAATTAAATCTGGTGAAGGATATCAAGGCTAACAAGAAGGGCTTCTTCAGATACATCAACAATAAAAGGATACTAAGGAAAATGTAGGGCCCTGCTGAATGGAAACAGGGAACCCTTGCAACAGAAATTGCAGAGAAGGCTGAAATACTGAATGGCTTCAGGGCTGCCTGTTTTGAAGTCTGGGGTGACATTTGCTTTCTTCCAGTCTTCAGGCTCTCTTTACTTCAGTCTTCACTGCCAAGACCATGACATTTCACAAATGGAAAGGAAAGCACAGAGGCCCAAATACCTCAGACACTGTGGCTGTTTGAGAATTTAAAGTTCTAGTGACAGAGAGGAGAGATCAGCACACCACATTTCAGGGGGAATCAAGACAGATGTAGTCCTCCGCAAGGAGCCAGTAGCCCAGTACAGACAGACACTGGGCTCCTGGATTTCAGCCTAACCCTTTCAGCACAAAACTACCCCTCCTTGTCTGTTCCCCTAACTCCCATCTGCAGCGATGTACACCTGCCTCCACACCCAATCAAGATTCCTTTCCACCCATGGCCAAGGGGCCTCACCCATCCTAGACAGTCACATCCCAGTATCACAGACTTCTGTCTGCTCCCTAGAGCCAGTCTGCTTCTCCCACAGGATGAGCCCAAAAGGGATGAAAATGAAAATTGCTCCTACCTTGCCTCCACTTCAGTGCACAGTAGTGACACCTGTAACTCATGTAACATAGCCAGCCAGCTAGACATGAAGTGAAGCAACCAACTAGATGGAAATTGTGCAGTTATTGTATCAGCTCACAGTTTTTTAACACCTAAATAACAGCCCTTGCATGAGATTAAATTCATTTGTTTCCACATAGCTCCAGGCAGTAACTGCAGTCAAGGACAAATTTGTTGTTTCTACACTTTATTCTTTCTTGTCTGCCTGCCGACTGCTGTGCCTTTCTGATTACAGAGATTGCAAGCCATAAAACTCCTGCAGCAAAGCAGCATGATGAAGCTGAGTCTGGAGGAGGTTGTAGCCTGTGCAACTTAGAAAATATGCCATGAATAATACATAAAGGAAAAAAGAGAAGAAGATGGCAGTGGTTTGCCAGGATGATCTCAGGTTACAAGAGAAGTGAGACTGAGGAAGGAGTAATTGCATAAAACAACACACAAACAAAAAGAATAAGCTTTGATATGTGACAATTCTGAAAGCAAATGCCCCTGAACTTTTTCTTTGAACAAAACTCTCTGCCAGTCTCCAAGCAAACTTCAATGCCATAATGTAAGCTGAGCTACAGAGTACAATAAAATAATCTATCATCCTCAAAGATGTAAACTATCACATGCACTGAAAGCTTTTTGTTTCCTATCTTACAGTGTTTCACTACTCTAGGAAGAAACAAGAGTAATCCTTCTGATCTAGCACTGTGTTATTGAGTTTCCATCACAAATCAGGGATGTTCGGATGGCTCCCAGAAAACCAAATGTGGTTTGGACCTGTGGGAAAAACTACTTTTTCTTTTGGAGGCAAGGCATACAAGCATAATCTGCTTCCCTTATTTACTAACCAAAGGGACCATCAGACTTCACCACTGCCACCATCAATTCTTACCACAGAGTAGGTAACCATTCCAGCTCTCCTCATCAGCTGGACTGCCTCCCACAGTGCACACAAACATTCTTTGCAAACCAAACGCATGGGCGGAATGAAGAGGCAGGTCCCTTTTTTGGAAATCCATTAAAACTATGGGAAAAATAACCAACTGAAAGCATTGCCTGGAAAACTGTGGCCCCAGATGTCAGCTATACCACAAAGGACATCCAGCTCATCTAAGCCAGATTAGCTCCTACCCAGAGAGATTGTATTTAACTATTACGTTTTCTGCTGTGTTCTAATTATCTCTCAATTCCAGACTTCTGTCAGCTCTTCAGGGAAGCCAGGCAAGAATAAGATGGATTGAGACTACTATGCTGTTGCACCAATGCCACCTAGTCAGGAAATTTCCATTTCCTCCATGGACAGACACTGATGTGCACTCAGCTGGCCTGCACCCTTCACCAGTTGAGGCTTATCACCTTAGATGCCCTAAAAACAGGGCTTCTGGAAGCAAGCACGCTACTGTCTACCCCTATTTGCACATGGTGAGATCTAGAGAAGGCTGAGACACTGGAAGTTTGTCAGGCAAAGGCATGTGTCCTAGTACGGGGTTTGCAGCCACAGGTCTGGTAGCCTCCCAGCAATGGCCACAGACGCTGTCAGTGTAGAAGCATTTCAGACTCGATGCTTTGCGCTAGCGATTCCTCAGTGTCAGTAGAGGAAAATTTCTTCTGCTCCTTCCAGAAAGTGAAGGAAAAAACTTACAAGGATGACTGCAAACTTATTTCACAGCAAACCTCAAACAATGAACTCCTCTGTGTGACACACCACAGCTATCTCTCTGGAGCTTGTTTTATTGAAATTGAAAGAAACGGGAGTAAACAAATGCAGCCATTCCTTGTGACACTGTGATTTCATGTCTGATGGGGCAAGGGGGCTGGGTGGAAATCAGTCCCAAACTTTCAGTTTTCACTTCACCATGCAGTGAAATTAAGCCAGCATAGTACTGCGTCAACCCTGCCAACTTTCCACTGGCTGCTCTACGTGTACTAGGCCCCCACATTTCTATTTTTTAGCAATTCCTGGCAAATATCCTGTCAGATCAACAGCAGTTTTACTCCAAAAACATGACGCATAGATAAACACAAGTGATTCTTCTCTTCCAGAAACCACATCCCCACCATGGCTTCAGGCAGTACAGGAGCAGTAACACAGACTCAGAGGGAGCCCCATTGGCATCCCTGCATGTGCACATTGTCCATGAAGTTAGTATCAGATGATTTGCAGTGTATGACATCAGTGTGAGGCCTTATCCTGATTTTGCTGACAGTAACAAGGAGGGCAGGGAGGCAGAGAAGGACAAATACAGTAGGACAGTACTCACAACAGGAAGGCTTACATAGCCTATATGTATTCTGCTGTACAGCAGCTAGCATGGCTGGGACAAGTCCCTCAAAACTTTTCATGTATCAAATAATGACTGATTTCAGGGCAGGGAAACACTCAATGCACAAGTGTATGCCATCTCCAAAAGGTGCGTGGGTTTGCAACATCAGATTTCCAAACAAAGCCCAGAGTGAGGTGAGGAGCCACCTCAGAAGAATGAGCATTAAACACACACAGTTCTGTCACAGACCCGGCTTTACTGGCCACAGAGCTAGGACCTGGCCACTCAACAGCAACAGAGAAACTTTCTGGGACATTCACTGCCTTATCCTTCTCCAATTTACTAATGACAGCAGCAAGCCTGCTGCCGGCTGCTGCCAGCCATGGACAGGAGGGCAAAGAGTTAAAAGCAAATAAGTAAAATCAGAGCTCTTGCCCACAACAAACCCTGCTGTGTTTTGTCCTCCAAACTCCCCCAGTTCCTCAGGCTCCTATAGTGAAGAAGCAAAAGAAAGGAGGAAGCAAGGGTGCTTTCCCCAAAATGTTCCTCTCAAGGCCAAGTATCTTAGGAGATACCATATCTTCTACCTAACAATACACTTGTGCCTCTAGTTTAGTAAATTGCTCTTGGCCAAGGAGACTCTGTCTTCTGAAGTCTTTAAAAAAGGAAACATGACACAAAAGTCTCATGTGCACTAGAGAAGGAGAAATTAAAATGATGGTACATGGGACTTGGTGCAGAACCAAAAGGCACAGCCACCCATGGCTCAGAGCTGGAGCCCTTCCTCTGCACCCAACTCAAACCCAGACGTAAACATTAGCAGCATATTAGCAGCAATCTAATATAAATTGTTGCAGAAATATCCCAAAGTGAGGAAAGTAACCTTTCTCCCTCTCCCACATCCCAATCCTTTGATAACTGACAGCATAAAATGAAAATGTTTTTCATAAGACAGGCAAATTGGTTCATGATTGCAACATAATTCAGGATTTTTATTCCATGTCACAGTGATTCATAAGAGGCCAAACTTGTATCCATATCTTCTCATTATTTACCTAAGGAGAGAGCTGCTGCCTCAAAACAGAATTCAGAAACTTTTTATTCCTTCAGTAAAGTGCAACATTGCACTTTACCAGTCACAAATCCAGTCATTGTGCTACTCTCCCAACTTCATCCAAAACCCAACTGCCACCACAGCTGTGTCGCAAGGCAGCCACATGTTACAAAAAAAACAAAACAAAACAAAACCCAAATCAGTAGAGAAGGTTACTGTAGTGTAGCAAGGACATTATAAGCCCCACTCCAGGTCTGACTCCTTACCTTCATAGCAAGGCAAGAGCTTCCTCCCTTTGGACTGTAGGTCAGGAGGAATGATGTTGCAGAAGCCATGGGGTAAGATGTACTCTGTCTCATAGTAGATGTTTTTCCAGCGGTGCGCACATGCCTAAACAGATCATGTAATGTGGGTTATTGGCCCAGAGCCACAGGAGATTACTCTGACCAAGGCAGAGGATGCATGAACAGGACCACTCAGCATCACCTTAATCCCACAAACCCATTGTACTCACCTTACATTCCACTGTTTCTAGAGAAAGTATCTTCTCATTGCTAGCTTCTGCAGCTCAGGACATTGTCTGACCTTGCAGCTCAGAACTCAGCCTTCACAAGAGGTCTCAAGAGCCTATGCCGGAAATTTCAAAATCTCTGACTGTGCATGAAACCTCACAGAAAAAGCTTTTCTAACTAAAGATGCACTAACACAACCCAGCAAAGCCAGAAAAAGGTGAAAAACAGGAATAAAGACACTGAGAAGTAACCTTAGAAGGTTACTAAGGTCATATTAGAAGGTCAAACCACCAGAGAATGCGTGTGTGAGTCAAAGGTTGGTTTCCACTGGGAAAGGCAGCTCTTTGTTCTGGTGACAGATGTGCTGAGCCTTGCTTACTGATAGTGAGTTTAAGTGAAAATGCCAAGGATTTTGTAGCAACAAGAGTGGCAACATTAGCCAAGGCGCAGACAAGCTGCAGAGCTTTATAGTGAAGAATAAGATCATCCTGAAAAACCTGACTTAACAGGACACTTGCTCAGTACAACTGCCATGCACAGGCACACATGCAAGCAATGAAGAGCCTGGTTCGCACCTTCTCAGAACTCATTTGCTCCAAAAATTAACACTGCATTGCTGTCAGCCAAACCACAAGTTGGCTTCTACTCAGGATTTATTTGGAATAAAAGAAAAAGAAATGTGAAACAGCAAGGGTTTTGAACTTAGCACATTCCAGACCATATCTCCAGCTGGTCTGAGTCTACACTGAAGTCACTGTAGATGTGTCAATTTATATCATTTAAGGCTTAACCCCATGCCAACAGAGCAAGCCTCTATGTTACAAATCATCTCCTCCACATGCTTTCAACTTTGCCTGGCAGCTTTGCATCAATCCCCATCATGAACCTCATATTTGACTCCATCGTCCACCAACAAGATACCCACTGTCTTACATTTCTGTGTGCTACCCCACTTTTCTGCCTCAGCACCTCAAAGCTGCCCATCAGAGCATCTCAACATCGTTAAAAATTATATCCATCATTAAAGCAGGCACAGCTGTGTCACCTCTCCACTAAAGGACACTGGGAAGCTCAAAAGTCAATCCAGCCATCAATAGATTTCAATATACTTACATCCAGAAAGACATAAATAGGTGATACTACTCTCACAGAGCAAAATCAGTTGTGCAAAAGCCTGCTCTACTGTTAAAAGCACTGCATTTCGAGTTTGACATTTATTATTTTCCTAATTTCCTGTGCTCAAGGAGAGGCACATATTTCCACATACAGCCATCACAGAGGGACAGTGAGGGGTTTTGGGGGCCACAGAAAGTTTTGCACCACACTGCATGTTGCAGGTTGCCACCTGTGATGCAAAGGATCCTTCTGAGGGCACCTGCTCCACAGCCAAATGCATGTGAGAAGTACAAAGAGCAGCTTTGGAGATTCCCGTATGCACTTTAAGGAGGCTTAGTTATGATTTCCATCCCCACCCACTAGTCATTCAAAATTCAACAGCAACAGACAACCAACATGTGAAATGCTCATTTTCAGCAAGACCAGGAAATAGTTTCCCTCTCGATGGATCTGTGCTGTGAGCACAAACATACACATGCCCAAACCCTGCAAAGACTGCCATAAAGATACATACCATTGCAGTGACAGTTAAGTCAATCCCTACTCTGGATATAAACTCAAATGGAAACAGACCAAGAGTATTCTTTAAAATTTTGGAAATAAAAAGGATAGTGGTACTGTAAATTCCTTGATATTTTATATTTCAGAAAATGCAAGACACTCACATAAATTAACTTACTACTTCAACTCTCTCAGCACAGTACAAACAATGGAGTCAGGGAGAGCAGCAGCATTTCATCACAAGCAGGTGGCTTTGCTCAGGAGCGAGGTGCAGAAGCCAAGAAAGATAAAACAACATAAGCAGAGAAAAAGCTGCTGCTAGATAAGAAGTATGTTCAAAATCAACCAGAGGCTCTGGGCTTAGTCTAGCAATTCTGGGCACACTTAAACCAATCTGTTAAGTCTTGGGTTAATGACCACTTTTCTGTACCTTCAAAGTGTGTATTCAGGCACACTGTAGTTCACCACTGACTGCCTTTGTGCGCAAACCTTCAAGGGATGAACTGTCCTTTGTTACCTGAGTCAGTGCTTCCCCCCAGATTTCCCTGTGCCACAGCTACAGAATTTGACATTTTCACAATGGACAGGAGTCCAGCAGCTCCTCTTCTTCCTCAAAACTCATTTCTCTGCAGCCAGACAAGCAGCACATTTCTCTCCTGCCACGATGCATCTGGTTTTGGTTTTTCTGTGTACCCAAAAGCATTTAGACTTGATTACAGTTCACTGTCACTGTATCATTCAATGCTGCCGAGGCAAGGTGATGTGCTAAAAAAGGTGGCTACAGGCTTCCTTCTTTGGCAGCAATAGCACATGTCTGAACAGGTCTTTGGAACAGAAGTGAGTCACCTAAATTTGAGGCAATTGCAAACAACTGACAGCCCATGCACCCTATTTTAGATGCAAGTTATAGATATGTACCTGTGCAATAAGGAAACTATCAACATACTTTGGTGCTCAGCAGCTGCTGCTAGGGTACAGGTTCCATCTCTACCACACACCAGGGGAGAAATGATGCAAACCCTTGAAGCAAAATGGAATGCTTCTGAGCAAAGCAAGATGAGATATCTATTGATGGCCAACACTGCCTTACTGCAATATAATGAATAGGCCATTTCAGAACTGCTGACACTTGGCTCTTTTGCATGTTGTTGTAGCCACAGGCTTTGTACCACAGGAAGAGCAACACAATGACAGAAGTGGCAGGTATTTAGGAAGAGCAAGACTGAAGGATGTGGCTTATCTCCAAATCACAATGAATAGTCCCTGATTCCTCTCCCAACAAAAGTAAAAGAAGGAATTTTACTGTTTCAGTTTGGAAAGAACGGGCAATCTCAGATGTATTATTGCAGTACTGAGATTAATGCAAATTAATGCAATTATACTGACTGATAGGATATCCAAGGACAAGAAGCCTTATTTAATCTTACTCCTACCTTTGTTTATATCCTCACTGTTTGATGCTTTACTATTTAGTCCATCACACAAACACTAAATTCTGGTTTAGTAACATGGCACAATATGGGCTCAAACACAATCCACATTTTACCAAACACCAGCTAAAGGCCTCTGGCATGCTCATCTTCCCTACTGCCCCTTGCCACTGAAGCCAGTACTCTTATCTGGCAAACTGGGGAAGGCTGATAAGAAAAAAAATTAGGCCACTAAGCAGCTTCAAACCAAAAGCAACAACCTCTTTATACAACCCACAGTTAAACAGTGGAATCTAACACAGGATGTCAAGAGCATGAATATTTCACACAGGCAACTACACTTGTTTATGGAAAAAAAAAAACCAAACAATCCACCCAGGGCTATTGACTACAGAAATATATCTTTATATATATATAAAGATATCACTCTGACTTAAAGGAATCCCTGGAACAGATGTAGTAAATATAGCTGTAATGTCTGACAATATAGACTCTACACACTCCTAACTAAAGAAACTCACTCATGTTATCTAGCAATTTTTTTAAAAAACTTAAAAATTAGGCAAATACAGCTATGAACACATATTCAGACACATCTTCTCAGAACACTAGTTTTTCAAATGGGCTTCAAAGAAAAGTTACATTTTAAAGAAACACTAATCCTTAAAATTAGAAGAGCATGTGTATTGAAAACCACCTGTGGGAAAATCACAAATCTTTCTCAGTAAAAAGTTCTCAGAATAGAGAGCAACAATGACCTGAAACATCCAGGCAATCTCCTTCCACAAAGGAATCTGGACGCATGCATTTCAGGCTCTGTTTGCACACAGATGCACACAGATGTATAATTAGTAGTTTAAGACTTTGGTGATAAATAGCAATGAGAATTATACAATTAAATATCGTCCAGCATCTGGACATGATCTACTTGGTGATGGGCAGCATAATCTGGTCAGATGGCTAGATTAGGACTGTTTTAAATCAGTGTCACTTGCGGAGACATTTTACCAACCTAAGCTGCACTGACATAAGCACATCACCAGCTGTGTATTTTACTTCACCTACATTTCACTTTTAACCTGCTTTATGTGTGCGATTTCTACCCCCTCAGCCCTAATCTAAGGTCTATCCCCTCAGCCCCTAACCCAAGATCGCCCATATCTCTCACCCTTGTAGTCTCCACTCAGCCAGCCACACCCAGCTCAGCAGTTGCTTGCTTTTTGCCCCACCAGCATTCCCTTCAATTACTGCTTCTATTTAGGGAGATGACCCCCTAAGCATCAGCTGCAACCTGTTTCCCTTTGAACCAAAATACACAAACCTGCTATTCTTAAGATACAATTTCGACAAGAAATTTGGAGTTGCCTGAAAAAATGCATGAACAACCTTCTAAAAATTAATTAGGATTAATTTGTCTATTTCAGCCTGATGACTGGAAATGAAAAGGATGGTGTCTCTCAAGAGTAGTGTTATCCTGATCAATGCATGTTAGTCCTCAGTTGTCACACACAACTGAGCATACATACAGCTCAGGATACACCTTGAAAATATTAATTGCTTGCACAAGCATGAATACCTTAATTTTGTCCTCTGTTGTACACGTTTACAGTGTATTTTATTTATGCCCCTCTTTCTCCCTCATCCTCTGGTCCTGAACACATTTAAAACACCCAAGAAAAGTAAAGGTAGCCTCTATCAAACTGACAAGGTATATACCAAGAGAGACAAGGGGAAAAAAATATCACAACACTGTGACAGAAAGGTATCAAACCTACCTGCTCTCCCACAGGGAAGTCAGTACACAAGGATTTGGGGCATAAGCACCTGGACTCTAAGCACATATTTAAAAAAGTCTGAGGGAAGCAGGTTTGTCCTCTTGCCTTTTACAGGTGATTGGCACAGTAATCACTGCACCAGATCTTTCTCACTAGCAGCTTTTTGACAGTTTGATGTTACATACAAGGGCAGTCCTCTATATCACTGGAAAGACGGGACCAACTGAAAGTTTCCTACTCAAAAACAGTGCTCTCGGGGTTACCCTGATATAACCTCGACATTTGCCTGTCAGATATAATATGCACAACATTTTCCTGCAAATTTCTTTTTATTTCTGTTAACTTCCCTGTAGACACACTCACTCAGGTAGACAGTCAGAACCCAACGATGGATGTATATACAAGCAATTATTGATCAGAATGTAAAATACCCATGCATTCTAGAAAGGGTTTTGCCCAGGACTCTTTACAATAACACAGGAAAAGTTTTGCAACAAAATATTGCACATCCTAACAATCGCATCTGCTCTCCTTGTCCTGTCTATGTGCATAGTAACCACACGGAAGACAGTAAGTCAAACTATACACAATGAAGACACCTCTATTTGCAACTCTTCTACTTTGTTAATAGGGAATTAATATAAATAAATGAAAAATATGGCCACAAAGAGCAATTTTACATTTTTCCTTGTAAGTTTTGAGATGCAATTAATATGCTCAAGGAAAATGTATGCGTTTATATTTCCTACATAAACACAGGCAAACTACAAAAAGAACAAATTAGTAGGTTATCTTCCAGACAAATTGTCTTTATTTAGTTCAAAGATATAAACCCTCAGATTTAGGAGCAAGTCCTTGGCTGATGCAAGTCAGGTGTGATGGCCTGGAATCCTCCCTCCATAAATCATGTCTTCTGGCTGGGGTTCACCTCTGCTTCAAGAAAGGGACTACAGAACCTGCTGCCTCTTACTCCAGACTTCATCAGTCACTGCCAAATACAATCCTGATGTGCTTAGTCAGGCAGTAGCTACATTTTTAATGAGATCAAAGAAAAGCATAGACTTACCAGCACACTTCCACTAGCCTTTGGCTGTCTAGCTAGGCTCACACCCATCCATTCATCATCTCTGTCTTCCTTACAGGTCTTTCCACAGAGCATGCCCCGAGAATTGCCTACAGAAAAAAAGGGAAAGGCAGCAAGGCAAGGAGACATGAGTTTTAAATACCTACCAAAGAATCCTGACAAGGAAAGAGACTGCCCATCAAACATGTGATGATGCTTTTCTTTCCCCCTGTGTCCTGATTATTTATTAGGTTTTGAATGCATTAACTGGGGCAATGTTCTCACTCTTAAATGACACCATACACATACACAGCTTGAGGACAGACCCTGTTCCCAACAGCCAGCAGCTATTGCACTATGTCCACAGCTCTACTTAAATGAACCATCAAACCATCAATTAGTCTTAGAGTATAATTCAGACTGCCTCCCGAATGCAATCCTGAAAATGAGATCAGGAGCACTTAAAAAAAATGAGGCTGAAATCTGTAGTCCTGTCAGGCAGCATTCATTAATCCATGACAATTCACAATCCGGTAACAGGACAAACCACTTAGCCAAAACATTGTTTTAACACGTGTAAGCTTCATAAACAGAAATTCTACTTAGTTTAAGTATGAAAAGATGAACAATACTAATATGCCTTTTTTTATAGGCAGAGAAAGCAACGTTACCAAGAAAACCAAAATATTAAAATGCTTCAATCTTTACCATCGTTATCCAGCATGAAGTTTTAGATTATAATTTTACTTTAGGCCTCCACCTTCCCTTGCCTCAGACAGTTCATCAGAGTAACTGAAGTCAACCCTGATCCCATTTACAATAGCATACAAGTGGTCTCACTGAAACCACTGTAGCACAGAAAGTAAACTCAAACTATTTGCTGCATATTATGAGGGAACCCATAGATCACCACATTACTAATAACCCCACATATCATGAGCCCATCACTGCATTGCCTGGGGTCATCTCATGCACTTTTACTTCAGCACTGCCTGGAGCAGGCAGTAGCACTCCAAAACACTTACACAGTCACCAACATGCTGAAAAGTCACACTGAAGCAGGTGAAGAAAAGACAGCAGCTTAGGTTAAGCAGGGAAAAATCCACGTTTACATGGTTACTTCCTGGAAAGAGTGAGCAAGGCCACTGGGAGGACACCAGCACCAGTGTGATGTTACTCTGTAATGCTGAAGAGAATACAACACTTTTGCTACTAGTGCTCAAAATCCATCAGGAAAGGCTGATGGCTCCCTCTCAGTATTTCGGGGCCAATTTGAAGTTGGCAGAACGACTGTTAGCTATGTGGTTTGGATTTTTTTGGTCGCCTCCTGCTCTCTCAAAGCATCATAACTACCCACCTCTCCCCATATCCAGTTCTGTGCATCTTCTGTCAGGGTTGGTATGGACTCGACATTTAAACACTGCTCCTGGGGACTGAACAGAGGTGCTGTATTTAGATTCTGCCTTGGGAGCACCAACCAAGATCCTGGAAACCAAAAGCAAAGCAACAAGTGATTAATTTCAGGAGGAAAGAAAAAAAATAAACACCACCAAGGCTCACATTGCCAGAGCTTCACCAGCAAAAGCACTTTTCTCAACAGCCTTGTAAAACAATGACACTGATTCAACAAACTGAAAACACCACACACAAGAAAGGCATTTTTCCACAGTGAAGGTAGAAATATTTTTAACAAATTAAATTTCCATTAGAACTGTACCACATTTAAATTGATACACCCTCACCACACACCTCCCAAAAGCATTTAGGAAAACATTAGGATGGTCAACAGCATCTGCATCCATTTTTTCTCAGTTTTAGCAACATCCCTATCAATCCAGAACTGATACACCCACAAGTAGACAAAATCTGAACCTGCATTCTTGCCACTCAGCCCAAGATTCGTAAGCTTGCTTAGAAAGTGGAAGTACCCCATTCTCAGAACATTTTATATAATTACATCTTTAAAAAACAACAGCAAAAAAACAAACCAACAATACAAATGAATTTCTTCCACAATACAGTGCTGTCATTGCTACACTTATCCTTAAGGCTGTGAAGATTTTATCTGGACTATTTATGCCACATGAGATCTAGTGTTTCTGGGAAGCACCAATGGCCTGCTCTGACTATAGGGTTACCCTTGAAAGAAAGACAGTGAGCACTTTTTAATCACTTGTGTTAGGATCTAGTTAAACCCTTTAACAAGTCGGCTTCTATCTTCTGATGCCCTAAGGGATGCTTTTTGAGGAGGATTACAGGGGAAGCACAAGTATTAAAGGAGTCCTTTCACTGCCTCCTCATTAAAAGGACAATCTTCCACAAGTGACCCCAGACCTGGGCAAGTGAGGAGGAGGAGGGAGGTTAAGCAGGAGGAGGGTAGCTCCAAGGAGGGCAGTGGGGATCACCAGGTAGCTAAGTAACAGTTCTGCAATGCTCTTGCTCTGTCACGCATGAGAGAGCTTTTGAATGTCAAAAAATCCTCACTGAAGTTAAGCCCAGGGCTCAAACTAAGGACAATCATCTCTAAAAGTCTAAGGCCCCAGAAGTTCCCTGTGCAGACCCAGGCTGCTACCTGGAAGGCAGCAGCTGACCAAGGAGACACCGCTCTTGATTTAGCCATTAGAGAGCTATTGCTGCAAAGTCAGTCTGCATACACAACCCTACCACTCACAGATGAACAGCTCAGCACCAACCCCTAAATGGATGCTTTCCCTCTTTTAAACAACTTTTCCCTCATCCTCCTATCTGAAGTTCCATACCAAACAACTCATCATCACTATCCCAGTACACATAGGGAGATCCAAGGCACAAGGTGCACACCTGTAACAGGGTCAACCTGAGTCATCCAGAAGAGCTTCTCCTGCATCAGAGCCTCATCTATACACAACAGGAGTACATCTCCACTCCTGACACACTCCCCTGGATGTTGGATGCAACAAAACTGTCCTGTGGCACTTGATACATTTACAAAAGCATGAGAAACCCCTATGTCAAGCGACCATTTTCTCTGAAGCTTTATAGGCTAAACTGTATCGTTTGGAGAATTTTGATAAAATTGCCCTCTTGCACTCTACAACACACATCATGCTTTCACAAATGAGAAGAATTAATGTCCAAAATACTTAAATTGCTAAAACCTACAAAGGCTGCACACTTGGGGAGCAAGCGGAAAGGAGCTTGAAAAATAGCTCTAAATGGAAATCCTACTAGGCAAGCAGCAGATATAAAATCAAATGCCAGTCATTTCATTTACACAGGCAATGAATGCCTAACATTCACTAATTGATATTCATGATGTCTAACAAAAATAAACATTACTGGCTTAATGAGTTTCAGGTTCAAACTGCAAAAGGAAGGACTATGTTTCTATGATCTGTTATAACAATAACAGGTCATACTGAACTCCAGATTAAAAGAGGTTTTGCTCTGACCTAAGAAAAGTAAATAAGATTTAGCAACTAGTGCACAAGATACCTTGGGTTGCAACATGAAAGACAGAGACAATGAAGCCTAATTACTAAGGCTTTTCATCTCTCTTTGAAAAGATGAATGGGAAAAAGTGATAATTAACAATTTGAGTAGGCTACTGGCACAGATAATATTGCTGTCTTGAGCAATTATACCTTTCAAAGAAGAAAATGTTCATTGCCATTTCTTCATATGGACTGAGCAGAAAGAAGCAGCCAGCAATGTGTGCCAACAGGAAATCTATTTTGGATTGCCCTGAATGTCCATGCATTCAAATTTGATATTTCACATATAGCACACACTATGTCATATTTGGATCTTGTCTCATTCTTTCACTCTTGCACCTAGAACTCAGCAGTTGACACCTTTGCAGAGCTACTATTTCATCTGGCATGATCTGTGCTCACTCATGCCCTAAGGATGGTTACCTCCAGGGAAATAGGAGGTTTTCTGTTGGTTCACATGCTTTTTGGTTGATTTTTGTTACATAACAATTACTTTAACTGTGTTCAAAGGTTTGAGACTGGAGTATTTCCTTTGTCAACAAAAAGACTTGCTTACTCTTTCACTAGCTTCTGTATGTAATGCCTTAACTGTTGTGAGAAAGTCACCCATTTAACTATCATGAGACTTTTCAGCAGACCTGGATAGACGGCTCATTTCCATCTAAATACGTTGGGACTCTCGGAGAAAAAAAAACACCTGTTTTGTATCTCTTCTACATATTTAAAACACCTTTGAAATCTTTTGCAATGTCCACAAAACAGCACTGCAATCAGAGAAAGTGTTTTTTCTCTGTTATTATATCAAATCAGAAATACATTTCAAAACAAAATCTTAGAGTCTGCTCTCATATCAGTGCTGTGGAGTGTTGCCTGGCATAAATACAGAAGACATAAATATAGCTAGATGTACAACTTTCCAACATATTCCAAATAGTTTAACCAGCTCTTATTTTAAAAGACTGATTTTTGCAGTACAGATTTCCAATGCTACTATATAACTACTTGGGCTGTCAGCAAGCAAGCACCAGCAGTTCTCCAGCCTTTACCAAATGGCTTACTATGTGAGTAATACTGTCTGCAGAGATTATGGATGAGTGCAGGTTCTCACAACCATACTATTCCATGGGAAACTCCTAGAATATTAGTAAGTCGCTGAATGAAGATACCCTGAAGGGGAAGCCCCATCAAGAGAAAGAGGTTACTTTCTATGAAGAAAGAAGTAGAACCAAGAACAGGAGGAGGGGAGTTTGGAGCCATCTTAGCCATTTTCCTTGAGGTGTACAGAAATCTGTAAGCAACAGCCTCATCCCACTGGCCCTGTGAAAAAAGAATTGGGGTTTAAACCAGAACAGGGAGCAGTAAGAAGAAAGGCCACTTAACTTTCTCTTCTTCCATTCATACTCACGTGATCAAGGACAAACATCTTCATCTGTATTGAGAAAACTATGCAGCTGCATGGCGGGAAACCATCCCACTGAAAGAGTTTTAACAGCCAATTTTATTGGATGACAAGAAGCTTTCTTGGCCACAGAGAAATTCACACCTCCTTGAAATTACTTCCTGAAGAACAGTAATGATCACTTTCCGGGTGATTGACCCTCAGGACATACAGATTTGGAAATTAAGTGTTGCATTTAACAGAAGGAACAGTGAGCAAAAGTACAGAGAGGACTGATGGCTGGAGAGATGCCAAGCATATTAAGCATCAGCCTACAACAGAGATTAGACAATCACAATTTAAGGACTGACGACTGTTGGTACCTCACTTCACTGCAATGTTAAGTGAGAGCGGAAAAAAGTCTTTAAATATCCTCACATACCACAGCTCATTTCAAAAGCAATACCAGAGAAGGGTCCCCCACCATCATATCCCAGCTGAGTTTCTCCCCTTTAGAAAGGTCTCTGATACTTGGAAAAAGAAACCACAGTTACTAGAAATAAAACCCCATGTTTTATCCATTACATGCAGAGCAAGAAGTGGGAGGGGGCTGGATGATCCATGACCAATGACAGCAAGCTCAGGTTCCTCAAAATTCCATGGCAGGATCTACATTATTACTGCTTAGATTATGCACAAAACACCCAGTCTCCACTGGGTCGGTCTGTTGCCACACCTTTGATAAATAACAGAGGATAAAAATTTTCAGCTCCCCTAAAGTTGCTGAATAGAGCTTAAAGACTAAGCTGGCAAAAAAAAAGAAGAAAGGATATAAAGGTATACACACAGGATGATAAACGTGACTGGAACCAGTAGAAGAGAAACAGATAAAGAGGCCTACAGTGTTTTTTCTGGCAAGTCATGTAATAAGAAGTAATGGAGCGTGCCCAAAGAAAAAGTTCAAGGAAAGGTCACCTTTAATATCGAAGCATTCAGTGCATGCAAACACCAGATATCCTTCTTAATAAATTCAGAACCATAAAAGGACTTTCAGAAGGAGGCGGATGCATGCAAAATAGTTCCAGGAAAGTGATGTTTATGTATTAGATAAGAAACATGTTTTAATGAAAATATATGATTACGATAAACACCTTGTTGTAAAGTCTCGCAACATATGCAGAACAAGGAGAGATCAGCTGCATGTCCTGCACAGATAAAGAATGCCTGCTTTCTAATGTTTCAAATTGTATTAGAAAGTTTATTCTGATTTTGGATCACCTTCCTTCTGATTGCACGCAAGTTTACATGACATGCTAACAACACATCTCGATCAGCTCAAAATGCAGATCAACCTTCATTATTTCAGCAGCAGTGCAAACCAGTGAAAAGCAGGGCTGAAGGAATGATGCAACAGCACAGAAACCAGACTCATTCTTTATAGTAAAACTCACAGCAGGACACCATGCAACTAAACTGACTTCATTACTTTTTCATGCCAGATCATTTTTCCAGGCAATGGTCACCCTGGAGTTGCTGAGAGATTTGAGGGTGTCAGCAAGAAGGGGTCCTAAGGAGGGAAAGGGAGAGAGACTAAAGTAACATCTTACTCATTTTAAAAAGAAGAATCAGAGATTTCAAATTATTAATACCTTTTATTTGGGCAAAAATTGATTTCTTTTTAACTGTCTGAGGTCGTTTCTTGGTTATTTTGCAAGTCCTTACTCCAAGCATCAAAATTATATCCAGAGCGCAGAAGCACTTCAGCTTGTCCCTGCTCCAAATGCAACCAGACACATGCTTTCTTGCTGAAAATGGGTAATTGAGTAAACCTGTCAAGACTTACAGCCATAAAACCCACTTAAGGAAAGAAAAGGAGACATTGTCAGAAATACAATAACCCCAGCACATCTGTGTTGAGAAACCTTTCTTGAGACAAGAAAAAGTGCAAAAATGGAACCATCATTGCAATCAACTATTGCAGAAAGACTTGCTCCACTATTGTAGTGGTGACTGAACCATATTCCATATTCATGTTTATCTGATATAAGATTTTATACCAAATATCCCACCCCCCTTTTGTTCATTCTACATGACTATTTGACTCATATAAATCCTGAAAGAACCACCAAACCCTGAATCAGTTTATTGGAAACCTACAGGCCTAAGGTGGCAATACAGACAGGTGCCTTTGTGGTCTTAGAAAACAAAGAGTTGAAACACAGAAGACATGGCTATGAGAGATACCATCTTAACATGAATTGGTGACTATATATATATATATACACACACACACAAATATGTTCATACACACCAGCACACTGACAGGCTACCAAAAATAACACAGCTCTCAAGATCAGAAGTACATTAGGTGAGTATCAGGCCCTCAAGCAATACAGAGCTCCCTGAATACTTTCAAATGCTTGAGTACATATTAGCATATTAAACAATTTTAGATGGGCAGGAGCCCTGTCAGCCCCAGATACGATCAATCACATTTTTGCAGGCTCATATAGTGCTAAACTCACCAGGCAAGCCTTGAATGCCCAAAATATCACTGTCTAAAGTTAAATTATTTTGACTATTTCCCATTGCAGTGTACAGACCCAATGGACATGAGAAAACTGAAATCATAGCTCTTCCTTGGGTATATAAAAGCCACAAGAAGAAAGAAAAAAAACTTGACACACAAAACTAAACAATAACTCTGATTTTTAAGAGGAGCTTCTTCAGAAAACTGGAAAAAGACTGTATATACTCTTAAGAGACATTTATTAGTGACCTTTAGGATGCACACACACATTACAAGCACAACTGCACATAGCACAGTAGAATCAAGGAGAGTGTAAAAATAATCTCCCAAATTTGTTATCCCAGTGTCTGTTGGGAACAGGATTTTGAAGTACCCATGAAAGCAAACTTCCTGGTTTCACAATGAAAAGAGGTGCTTTCCCATAAGTGGTGACAATCCCACCCTCTTGACTTCTGACAGTGCTGATGCTGACCATATTAAGCTGCCGTTAATCCTTCTGGGTGTTACACCTAATAAATTTTTTATTTAAGAACAATTAATGATCTTAGATGTTGGTTGGTTTGGATTTTTTTTCTTCTGGCTGCCACAGCAAAGGCACCATGAATCAGCTCCATTTAAAAAAAAAAAAAAAAATTGGAGCTTACATAACTGGCGATCTTAATTTTGAGCACCAGACTTCTAACAGATCCCTGCCTTCAGACAGATGCCCAACATTTAAAGTCCAGCATGTTTCTAAACGAAGTGGAGATATCTGCAAGACTCCTCCCTAGTCCACCTACCCTTCCAAAAATACCACACCAGCAGGTGCTATCTGAAGATAATTCATCTTATCAATCAGAATGACAGATAACTACATAAGAAGCAACAAATTCTCTAACTTTTGTCCAACCACACTACACTAGATCAGCATTTCCTTCACACTATTGTGAATCTCCTGCAACTTGTGTTGAATACAAGTTCCTTTCAGCCTCTGCACCCTTTACTGACTCCTGACCTAAGTTAAGCACTGCTTTAAACTGAGAGCTTTTCTTCTCCCAGCGTGCTTTTCCTCTATGCAATCTTCTTATCAGTCCTTAAAAAAAAAAATGAAAGCCACTATGGGGAAAGGCAGAGCATAGAACTACTTGTGAACTAAAGAGTGTGAAAGAAATTCATTCTAAAAGAACTGTATGCCAGAATGAATACATTTATTTAAACCACAGTGCATCGAAGTTCCAACAGCAATAGCTGAATATCTAAGTATAAAAAGATAAAGACGTGCTTTGTGGGCTCTTCCTGGCAGCAGTGGCTCCTCCTCACATTAGAAGTGCACCAGATGACACCAGATAGGTTCAATTAAGAGAAATCACTTTTAATTCTAACAAAGAGCCACTAACCCAGACAACAAACAGACTATAGTCCAGTGTTCTTTTCAATCAACGGGAAAACAAGAAGCTTGCCAGTTTCACAAATTTTTGGATGTACATAAACTTTCTATCATCGGCCTTCTTTTTTTTTTTTGAGTTACACAGACATTTCCTCTACGATTTGGAAGCGTCTCTTCAACCTCCGAAGGAATTTTGTCCCTCGTCAGACAGAGTTCGGGGAGTTTAGTTCTGTGGACGCTGAGCGCGCTGCTCCCGCTGGAGGTTACCGCTATTAGAAACATTTCCCATTACCACGGCAAAACTCATCATCTTTCGTTTTTTCGTCCCCAGTCAAGACGATGAGCTGCTAAATATTTCCCGCGAGGAAGGGGTACCGAGCACAGGTCGTCGAGACATCGGCCGCGGGCTGGCTGGCGCTCGAGGACAGTTAGGTCACAATGCCCAGCGCCGGCTGCCAGCCCGGAAACGACATCCCTGTGTTAAAATGCTTCCCAGAGCGGGGCCCCCGGCTCACATCAGGGAAATCCCTCGTGCACAAGGGGCGCGGAGCCCACAGCTCTGACTCCACCGCACCCACACGAAGAGGTGGACCGAGGGCGGGGAGAGGCCCCGCAGCCAGGGCGGAGGCTCCCCTTCGCTGCCCTTGCGAGGGGGCTCGGGTTCTACTGCCNCCGCCTCGGCCGCCCGTGGCGCCGGCGCCCCCTGGCGGCCCCGAGCGGTACCCGCCGTGCCGCACCCGAAGGCGCCATCCTCGGCTCTGCCGCCCGGCTCCTCCCGCGCGGCCCCACAGCCACGCCTCGGCGTCCCTCTCTTCCACCACACTGCCTCTCAGCTGTGGCTTTCTTTCATTTTTCCACCTTCTCCCGTTCTCGCGCATCCCGCCCCGCTTCCCCGGTCGGCGCCTGGAGGGGGAGGAGGGAAATCACAAAGTTTAGCGCAGAAAGACATGGAGGAATCAGTCCTGCCTTCCATTAGTTTGAGACTATCAGCCCTGCTTGAATTTGGCACGCGGAGAGGAACGCTTCGTGAGTGAGAGAAGAAAGATCTGATTTGCATCATGCTGAAACGCAAGGGAGATTTTCTTGGGAAAGGGGAAGCCATGAGGAGAGGCGGTGTCTCTTTTCAGGGCAGCAGAAATGAAAATACTTCGGGTAAAAAAAATCAGACTAGTATTTTCCAGCAGAAGTACTTCAGGTCTGAAAAAGAAGCGGCAACCTTCGNCCAGGAGGGACGGCTATCCCGGCAGCGACCGCCCGCCCGCATCCCCGCCGCCACTCGAGCCCTCGCCCACCCCTGGCACGCAAGGGCCATGCTACTCACCACCGCGTGCTATCGTGGTAGTGCTGCAGCACCGAGTACCCGAAGAAGGAGCCGTTGGGACCCCGGAAAATCACGGGGCGACCCACGTCCACGTTGTAGGAGCGCACCACGGCCACCCACAGCAGCGTCCACAGCACCCGCGCTCCGCGCTGCCGCGCCCCCGACATCCTNTTCATTTTTCCACCTTCTCCCGTTCTCGCGCATCCCGCCCCGCTTCCCCGGTCGGCGCCTGGAGGGGGAGGAGGGAAATCACAAAGTTTAGCGCAGAAAGACATGGAGGAATCAGTCCTGCCTTCCATTAGTTTGAGACTATCAGCCCTGCTTGAATTTGGCACGCGGAGAGGAACGCTTCGTGAGTGAGAGAAGAAAGATCTGATTTGCATCATGCTGAAACGCAAGGGAGATTTTCTTGGGAAAGGGGAAGCCATGAGGAGAGGCGGTGTCTCTTTTCAGGGCAGCAGAAATGAAAATACTTCGGGTAAAAAAAATCAGACTAGTATTTTCCAGCAGAAGTACTTCAGGTCTGAAAAAGAAGCGGCAACCTTCGTGGCTAAGTAAAAGCTGAAAATAATTGTTCTAATACTTGAAAAGTCGACCATCTGAAAGCAAAAATAATCAATCAAACATGCACTAATAGATGAGCAAGAGCAAAGACAAGAAGAGAGTCTACTCCAGAGGATAAAACAAGGGTAATCATCACTCTGTAGGAGAAGGGGAGGGGAGTGACGTGCTAGGAAACTCTCAGGCCCACAAAGCCCATCCTTTTATAAAGTAAAAAGCAATATATTTTAGTACTCAGGATTCATGTATTTAGATTCTTCTTGAGCATCAAGCCCAGAATCTCAGACGATAAATAGTTTCTCACAGATAATTGTGGCTTTCATATGTTTCTGTTAGCCTTGGCTTTGACTATTTAATTCCATGTACACCTTTCATCCATAAGAAGGTGCATCAGGAGAAGCAAAGTCAGTCCTGAGAAGCACAAGAATAGAGGGGCCAGGAACTCTGATACAACAGGAACTGGCACTTGTGGCAAGCTACTGGAGATTTGCAGCCAGGGCCAGTACCTCTTGCATATGCAAACGATAGTTAATGGGAAATTTGCCTCTGATGACACCAACGAGCTCTAGGGAAGAGTGCTGCATGTTGAGGCTCTGGGAAAGATGTCACAGAAAAACACTCATCCAGGTCAAATCTTCTTTCAGTGAACGAAGTTCTTGGTGAAAGAGTAATCCTTTATCTGCAAAGGATTTGCATCAGGATTTGTATTCAGTGAGGAGCGAATTCTGTGGTAAGCTGTTTCATGTTATCCATGTGGCTCTTTCAAAAGCATAGCCTGTTTCTGCAATGGGAGCATCCTCATCAGAAAGAAGATTGATCACAATCACTGTTTTTGAGCATCACCCTCAGAATAAGTGCTCTGCTGCCACAGGTATATGTTGCTGTTTAGAAACTGCCATTTTTGATGTTGACTGTGATGCCAGAAAGCAAACATTAGCATAGAAATTTTCAGGGACAGGTTAAATAGACAACTAATAATTACAGAATTTGGTGGTGAAAAAAAACAATAGAGAAATGGATATTTCCAGTCACCAAGGTGTTTTATATTGGCTGTATGAAGCTTAGTGGTATAATTATTTAGTGTTCTTTTTCAAGGTGGCTTGTGAAAAGGTTGGAGTAGTGTGAGTCTTCCTTCATCTGACTATGACCAGGATTATGGAGAAGTGAAAATTTGCCAGTCAAATCTGAGCGGCACAATGCTCACTATCAAATAGAAAGGGAAAGTCACTTTGTCAGTAACTTCAACCTTAAGTGTATGATCAAACTGTAAGAACTGATTTGCTTGTCAGTGTACCAAGTGAAAACAGCAGAGCATTTTTGTCATATTAGCAGGGAGATTTATAACATTTAATAGAAAGATTTCCACAGGGATTTTATAACTGTGCAATCAATATAGATAAAAGTAATCTGATTTAGGCAGAAAGTCAATACACCGCAATTAAGCAAATTTCACAAATGCCATGCAATCCCATTAGCACTAGAAAGCCACATCTCTGCCTTTTGAAGCAGGAAAGTGTTTGGGGTTTTCAATTAATTACCTAGGCACTAAACAATGCTCCAACAGCTCTCAAACCAAGGTAAAGGAAATGTGGATGATATGCTAGAGAGAGCAATGGGTACCTCATTCTCCAGAGAGAGGAGGGAAGCAAAGCACTAGATGAGATGAATGGAACGCTTGTCTTTGACGTTGTAGAGTGCTCTCGAGAGGACTTATTTCAACAGAAGTGTTACATACAAAACTGTGTCAGTCTGTAAAAATGTCAGCTCTTCATTCCTTGCAAGGAAGAGTATCCAGGGGAAGGCTAGGAATATAGTACTTCCATCCTTTTCTTTCTTTTAGTGCACATCCAAATACTGAAGTCATCTCACAACATTTAATTCAACGGGAATTTTGTCAGTCCAAACAGAAACTGTCTCAGTGGTGTAGGTTTAGCTGACAAAATTCTGGCATGCCATTTACAAAAGCAATGGGACATTCAACTGCAGCAACAAGGATAATAATAATGTACAGTTAAATGAATATGATGGTAAAACTAAGGGGTGAGAAAACAGAATAATACATTAAATCATATGCCAATCCTTTGTGAAGGAACCATTCAAACCAGGAACAGCTATAATAAGCAATTCTATATCCCTGCTCTCACTGTGTGAACCTTGATGTTTGTATCATCTAGAGAAGCTCCATACCTGTGCCATAGGGCTAATTTGTACTTTACACCTACCTATATTAATTAAACACTGAATTTTGGCAAGACTCAGTCTCCAGATTCGTTTATAAATTAGAAACATTATCTGTAAATTGAGACTCAACAGTGAAGTAACACCCTTGACAATACTTTTTAATTAATAGTAGAGCTCAGGAAAAAAAAGTCCAATGCAATAATATTGTGACTGTGGAAAGAAAATGAAAATTAAAACAAATGCCCCATGTCTGCATTGCTTAAAGGTTCAGTTGTGTACAGACTCTGTTCATCAAGAGTGGGCATTAACAGATAAGTTGTCCTCCTGAAAGCTTCTCCTCCCAAAATGGCACTTCAAAAGTGATTTATATATGTGTGTGCGTGTATGTGTATAAATATATAAAGATCAGTTTGTTCCTGTACTGCACATGGCAAACTCAATATTGGTTTCTTTACTTTTACCAATACCTTACTTAATTTGAAGTTAATTCTTCACACATAATTCTGCTTATGACTTGCCTTTATTTGCATTTGTATCGAAGTAGTGCTGAGGTTGAAATTTTACCATCTGATTCAAAACAGTTTCTTCATTTTCTGCACAAGTAACTTCATTTGCACTTCCCACTGGCACTCACAACTTGCAGTTGTGTAAGCTTATTTTTTGAGCCCTACTTGTTTGGGTACAGATTTCTGTACCTGGCCCCCAGCTCCCTCCTGCTTGCTCTTAGCCACAGGTGGGGAGAGGAAGTGCTGTTGAGTGGGGATGGGATGACACCTCCTTCTCCCACCCTGGCATCCATCAGCAGGGACATGGTAACAATGGGAAGGCATCCCATAATCGCATTAATACAAAGGCTGCCACCTCTCCCCATCATTATTCATACCTTTATGTCAGTACATGCTCAGTATTAAGGAGGTTTTAACTGAATTTGTATTAAAGGTTTCCTATTGCAGTGGTGAGCTTTCCTGATTGTTCCTGTGCATTCTTTGTATTTCTCTGGCAAGCGCTTAATACAAAGAGATTGGTAACTTTGTTCATAAATCAGGTCCTAATGATAATACTGCAGTTTCTTTGCAGTCATTTCCCACAGAACTCTCTGATCTAACCCACCTACAGACTCAGCTGAAAAGAGTTCAGGAGACCAAACTTAGATGAGATGTTTTCCAGACACTTTTTGTAGCTCTTCTTGCCTACCCGGTGAAGAGCCTCCTCTTCAATTCTTCTTCCACTGTGGCTTCATTCTAAAGATAGACTGTGGTTGCCTCCCCCATTGAAGGCAAGAGAAGTGCTGCCACCTTTCATTGCATTGCAAGGACAGTGGGAAAGACTTCTCTTTATTCTCAAGGCCTCATCGCTGTTGAAGCTGTCAGAGAGAGCGGTGTTCCTTTGTAAGAAATAAAAGGAGTAACCATAAAATACAAAAATATTTATATATATCTACATAAAATATTAGCAATTTAAGGTATTTTGGATAAAGAGGAAACTCTCACTTGCCTACCAGAGAATTAGCCTGTCAATTACTACAGCCACACTGAGAGGAACTGACTACATTTCTACTAGTATGATTTCAGTCTGTCAGACATCAAGTCACTTCCAGCATCTAGACAGAGGCAAAATCTAGACTGCTGTTGTACAAACTATACCTTTCTACATTATTCCTATTAAATTAAGGAGATGTTACCCTCAATTTCTGCATCAAATGCAAGACTAATTACTTTTGTTAGATAACATGTTCAGGTTGAGTTGATGTCTGTGTGCCACTGATCCTGCACTAGGAGGTTTAACTCTCAGACCACTGAAAAACTGAGGTGTGTGGCAGGACTGTCCTCCCCCTCTCTACCACAGATAGTTGGTGCAGATACGGAAGAGAGAACCCAGGGGCTGATAGGCCCAGCAAAGGGTCATCTCTGGTGCCAAAACGGCTCAGACCTCAGCTAAGAATCAACATCGTAGTCTGAAGAGCAGATGTAGGAAGAGATAAATATTCTTGACTGAGAGACACTGTTTTACAAACTATAAAAGATACACGAATTATCACAGAGGTAGAAGCCTTCTACACACACACCCTGAAAGTGTTCGAGATTTCTTCCTGGAGTTTGGATGCAGATTCCATGGTTACTTCCCTGGGAATTGAGGGAAAGGATCTCGATGTGTGGCCCACCAACAATTGGATGGTAAGATACATTGAATCCTAAGCTATTTTATTCCTTTGCTAGCTGTAACATTAATAGGTACCTTTAACCTTGCACTGTATTTGTTTACTAGTAGTTTCTTTTTGTCTTTATTCCTGTGTAGTAGTAATTTGTTTTAAGTCTTATGTCTGTTAGTTTTGTGTCTATTAAATAAATAATTCATTCTATAATAGACTGAATTGGCCATTATTAAAGAACTTGTGAACCAGAGGGAGTTTTGGAGGGCTGGCCACCTCAATAAAGCTACTGCCTGCTGCCAGAGGCCTGGGCGAAAGGCAGGGACTTATCTAAACCCCCACATCCATTTGTAACAAGGTGCATACACTGATCTCACATAATATATACATTCAATTCCTTCTAGTCTGTTCTTCCATTTGTCTGTAGGTAGCTCTCCAGCTGGAGTAAATAGGTAAGAAGGAAAATTATTCTCTTGCTGGTACTGTTATTTGCTGTTGTTAGCTCTTCAACCACTATTTCTTACCTTTTTCATAAACCTGTTCCCAAACAGATTGAGAATCCTAGAAGTTTCACCTGGGCATGAGTACCACATCCAGTCTTCCCTCAAACACGTCCAGGGACAGTGACTCCATCACTTCCTGGGCAACCCATTCCAATATCTAATCACCTTTTCTGTGAAGAATTTCTTCCTAATGTCCAAACAAAACCTCCCCTGGCAGTACATAGGACTATGTCCTCTCATCCTGTCTCTTGTTGCCTGGTTGTAGAGAACAATGTCATCCACGAGCCTCCTTTTCTCCAGTCTAAACAACCCAGTTCCCTCAGCCACTCTTCACAGGACTTGTGTTTCAGACCCTTCACCAGCTTCGTTGCCCTTCTCTGGACTTATTCCACTAATTCAACATCCTTCCTAAATTGAAGGGCCCAGAACTGAACACAGCACTTGAGCTGCTGCCTCAACTGTGCTGAGCTTCCCTGGTCCTGCTGGCTGATACAAGCCAGGATGCCATTCGCCTTCTTGGCCACTGCTGGCTGATGTTCAGCTGCTATTGACCAGCACCCCCAGGTCTTTTCCTACCAGGCAGCTTTCTAGTCACTCTGTCTCCAGCCTGTAGTACTGCCTGGGGCTGTTGTGGCCAAAGTGCAGGACCCAGCACTTGGTCTTGTTAAACCTCATGCCATTGGTCTCGGCCCACCAATCCAGCCTGTCCAGAACCCTCTGCAGAGACTTTCTACTCTCCTGCAGATCAATACTCCAACCTGTTGTCTATGAATCTGCTGTTGGTAGACTCAATCCCCTCATCCTGATCATTGATAAAGATATTAAAGAGGACTGGGCCCTACCTACACAGATCCCTGGGATGCACCACTAGTGACCAGATGCCAACTGGCTAAGCCATTGCAAATCTTGGAAGGTACAGAAGCTGAAGATTTATTCAAAAATTATCTTCTCATAAAAACAGTTAAAAGAATAGAGTGGAAAGACAGAATTTTCAGAGCCTTATATACAAAAATCAATTGTCAATTCATAGGTATTTAAGGGATTTCTTTTCTTAAATTGTACTATTTCAGCAGCAATCACATTTTAGTGTTCCAGCCATTTTTCTATTCTCTTGAAAACTATGCATTAACACTGCACTTAAACATTTGCCCTGACTTTCAGTACTGGGGTTTATTTCAGTCTGATTTATGGTCAATTCCTGCCATAAATGCATCATATTTATAAAACATTTATCATATGCTGTATACCAGGAATTTATCTGAGCCAAGTAAAAGAAACATAAATCCATCAGGTAAATTTTTGTTATTTGGTTTGGGGTTTTTTTCTTTCTTTAGTATATCCAGATCTCTCCATTTTCATACTTATGTAACACCTCTACTCAGCAGTTTCTATTCAGGTATGGTATGTGCTTCATTTAAGTACATGCTTAAATATGAGAGCATGCTTGTACTTTATTGACCTACGGGGAACTAAATGACAGACCTGAAGCCAAGCTCATGTTTGGGGTGAACAGGGATTCAAGCTACCTTTCATACTGCTAACAGCAAGCAGTCATCATAGTTTGCATCTCTCATTTTCTGGCAGCCAGCATGTGGTCAGAAATACAGTTTTGCTGTACATATTCCTATACTATATATTTTAAAATGTACACACACACTTTGCAAGTCAAATACACACAGGCTTCTTTTTTGTTTACTAGCATTGGTCTCACTAGTGGGGTTGTGACTATGCATTTTTATTTTAGTGAGATCATGCTCAGTTACTCAAATTGAACCTCATTACCACACAGCTAAGGGATCAATGGCTATTTTAATTCTTTTATAATTTCATCACAACTTTTATCACCCTAAGAACAGAAGACACACTTTAATTTGGCAATATACTATAATCAAATCTTCTGTGTGATATTTATTTTGTTATATACAACTTATAAGAAAGAACAGTGGATAAAAATGTGTAAATCCAAAAATAAGCCATGTGGCAACACATTCCAAAAGCACATGCGACATGTCTCAGGTAGTTACCTCTACAATAGCTACACCAGCTCCCATGAGGCGTCTTAAGCAAAATGATGAAGAAGCTTTGTTCCCCACAGGACCACTGTAAGAAAGGGGACAGGTTATCAAGGTACTAGAGCCATGGTGTCTTGGTTTGGTCTGATGTAATATTCTAGCAATAACCAGTAAACCAAGGTACCTGGATGAAAATGAGTGGGTGCTGGAATGAGTGTAGTCTGAGGAGAAGCTTGAACCAAAACACAGAAGATGCTGTAGACCATCCCTAACCCCAGAAAATACTGGTAAACTTGTGTTGCCAAAAAAACCTGTGTTGCTACACACAGAAACAGAGGATTTTTCTTTGCTGCTGCAATAGAATTGCTCATCCTTACAAGGGTACCCCATGGACTATCATAACCCCCTGTTAGGAGCTGTGGGAGGCTGCTAATGTGGGGGAAGGGGCCACCACCAGCGAATTTCTTCTCCTGGGCAGGTGGCTAATAGTGAGGCTTAAGACCCATAAAAAAATTGTATATTCTTACAGAAAACCCATGGTATAAGCAAAAGAGACTTCTCTCCCTAAAGAAACTGAGACAAAAGCTATCTCAGCAGTAGTAAACTGACTAGAGGTCAAAGTGTTGTCTTTTTATGTGTTGTCAAGAAGACAGAAATGAAAAGGTCAAGGAAAAGGGGTGGTCTAAAAGTTTATTCTGGTGTTTCTTACTTTTTGTTTTTTTTTTCTTTATCTTAAGTTCATTAATAAACTTTCTTTGTATTCCCTAAAGTTTGAGCCTGCTTTACCTACTCCTAATCCTCATCTCACAGCAAACATCAAGTAAATTTTAGTAAGTCTGCTGGCGTTTGGCCAGACACTTAAATTGGTGAACTGAAACCACTACACACGGTTAAGGAAGACTGAAGTTCTATCACGGACAATTCAGAGCACCTGAAGCTGGGCTTTCAAGAATGGTCAAGAGATAAAATCTGTCTCTTATTTATGACTACACAGAAACTCCAGAAATACTAACTACCCTACACCAAAACTAGCCTCTAGTATCTCCTAAACAATCACTGGAATGCAACCATATCTATGATAGCCTAAAACATAACTCGTGGACATCCCCCATACTTAAGAAAGTTGATGTGCTCTTAATTGGACTTGCTTGATTGTATTGTTTCAGTCTCATCTAACTTAAGGTTTCTTGGCCATGTGGTGAGCTTTCACTCATGGCTGAATTTTAACCCCAGACTACATGAGGCTGTTGAATGAATCATGCAATTTAGAGAAAAACATATTGCTAGCTTTCAAAAAACATTTTTCCAGGCTACAGCTCTTCTCCATAATCTTTTTAATAACTTCATGGCTGAAATTGTGACTTTTCACAAGAGAGCTTTTTCCTAGAAGACTACCTCTTTACTGCTAACCTTGGAACTTCTGAGAAAAGTGGTAGGCCAACTGGAGAAATACATCAAAGAGAAATGATAAATCAAATCCTCCTACCAACTGTTGTTCTCTGTTCAGGATCAGGAAGGGAATAGACCTGCCACAAAAACTGCACTTTCTACAGCAACCTCAGGCTGTCAAGAATTTAGGTACCTGAGATACAGAGGCACAAAGGATTGTTATTGCTGTTTTTTTAAGTAGCTGAGTCCTAGCCTTGGTCAGTATGTGAGTTGTGAACCACCAACAGCTCTTCCCCCTTCTAGAGGATCCCCAGGAAAATGGGACAATTTCCTAAGGAGAACCAACATGCTGCAATGTTGCAGTGAACAGAATAAATTATGAGATTCTGAAAGAATCATTTATCATGAAAAAATTCCACTGATTTCAACCTGCACTTTTCATATGCTAAGCACAGCTAGAGGCTACCACTCCCCAAGGCAGGGAAAGCCACTGCAGCCTGTATATCAGCAACACAATCACAACAGTTAATGAAACTGCTGCTTTACAGACAGCTAATCCTTCCTACTAGATGTTCTGTGGCCAGACTCAAAGGACTAATGGATGATGAGACCTACCAAACAAATACAGTATTATAAACCAGAAACTATTCTGTTTTCAAAAATATAGTTTTAAATCTACGTGGAATTAACTAGGCGAAAATTAGACCAATTTACATGCCCTTAAGCTTTCTATAAAATTACAGCTTAAGACAAAGATATGAGGTATATAATTAGATGGATCTAGCTAGCTGGCTAGATAGTCTGCTTGCTTTGATTTTCATCTCTTAGTGAACCTCCAGTGATAGAGGCTCTTTTCAACAGCCTGGATCCAACCCACAGAAAGTCAGAGAATAGCTCCCAGAAGCTTTAATGAAGCCAGAGTGTTTAGAATTTTTAAGCCAAATACAAGTGGATTTTATCTCATTTTTCTCATTTGACTACATCAAAAGAAAAATCACAAGTGGGAAATATGTACTAGACATGAGAAAGTCATGGAATACTTACCCCATGGTGGATCCTGTGATCCACCATTTTTCTACATGATATTAAGTCTCACTCATTTAGACATTGAAGTGATATCTCTTCTTTCTGATTTAGCCTCCATTTTTAGATGTATTAGGCTGAGATCTTAGTGGTCACACAAGCTTTGGCCACTTGTTGAAAGGTCCATTTTACACCACAGCTTTCAAATATCTTCCTTGACATTCTTGGTACATCTGCTTTCCATTATTCAGCCATTCAATGTTTGTTTTTCCACATGTTAATTATCATATATTCCTTGTATGAAAATTTCATGCAAACAGTAACCTATTTATCATCTTTGAGAGATCCAAACCTGTTCTCCACACAGAGAAGACACTTTCTGAAGCTGTGTGTGTGAGCTCAAAGCTTGAGCTTTAAACAAATAATCTGGGATACGTAGACCCTTCTGTGATCCAGTTATTTGTAAATTTTCTTCTATGCTATGGCTTATTTGGTGTATATTGCACATACACAGGAGTTCAGAAAAATAAACTGTAGGATTCCATAGGACTTGCTTTGGCCTGAGATATGCCAGAAGTAGCATAGTTATCCAGCTTAATAATGTGGAAAACATTGAATTTGAGCATCTGGATAGAAAGAAGGATATTGTTTGATGCCAGTGATTTTAGAAAAATGAANCCCCGGGCAGAATTTTTCACAAGTATAATTCAATTTAAATCAGTGGACTTAAGACAAGGAATTTACATTCCCCAGAGTTATATTCACTACAAATAATGTAAAGAGAGAAGCACAGGTATGATAACATAGCAAGCTCTCTTGTTTATGAGCAACATTATTCACATACCTCAGTGACCGGCCCTGCTATAAGAGAGATTCTGGGAGGAATTCAGCAGTAACAATCCTGCCATCCCATAGACTAGCAAGAAAATACAACAAATCTGGGGGTTGATGTGACAGTTCCATGGTTCACTCTCTGATTTCTAATGAGTTGCTTATAGCATCACTCTATTAAAATGAAGTTACACACTCCTAGACCAACCAGGTGGCACTAGCAAGGTTAGAAAAGTCTTGGGATGTCTTCCAAAACGGAGACAGCAACTGTTGTGCCCAAGCTGTGAGACTTTTTTTGATAGAGACTCCTCCATCAAAAATAAAAAAATCTAAGCTCAGTCACAATTCCGATTTCAGAGGAAAGCAGAATCTTTGGAAAAAATTAAGAGTATATTATCTGTCCCCAGCCTTCTTCTGAGTGCCTAGAGATCTGCATGTCCCTGGTGAAAGCAAGCCATGCTTCTGTCCTCAGCAACATCACAAACAAAACCTGGTTGGGCTGGTCACAAAGCACATGAAATCAGTTGAGATGTTAATTTCCCTGCCTTTCCTGACACACGATAAATCAGTCCAGGCATCCCAGTGCAATACATTGAACGAACTACACTCACAGTTGAGCGTAGTTGACAGCAGTAGTGACATGTAAGATATACTGCATTTATTTGATTGCCTAACTACAGTATGCCACTTCAGCTGCCATAAAAGGCTTTCTAAAAACCATCAGGATCCTGATGAAGGATGTCTACAACAATACCTAAGTTGACTTCTATTTTTAATCAATATTAGAGCTTATCTAAAGTAAATGTTAATTACAGCTTCCCTAAAGTCATACACACTCTTACTTTCAACTTAAAAATAAGCTGTTGACTTCATGCATTTGCCTCTTATGTTCAGTCTCCCCATTTTATATAATATAAACAGCTGTGTTGTCTAGCAACTCATTGAAAGTCACTCTTCATCTTCTCCCTGTTTAAAAACTTATTTCCAAGGAAATACTGATGCACAAACTCTGGAAAGGGTCAATGAAGACAACTGAAATAAAATGTTTAACTAATAATAGAACATAAAAGAGGAGTTGAAGAGAGTACCTGTACAATGCAAGGCTGGCTGTGGCTGTGGCTGTTGCCCAGCAGCTCTCCAGCCTGCAGTGCTCTTGCTTAGAGGAAGCTGCTGGCTCTGCCCAAACTTCTGGCTTGCCCGGCTGCTTTACTGAGGTGTCCACATGCACCCAGCCAGAAGGTGACATGAAGCATAGCTCTCCAAGCAAAAAGGCTCTCTCTAATCACAAAATTTCTTTTTTTTTTAAAATAAGGTTTCATACTGCTACAAAGAAATAAGGCAGTGCATCTGTATATGCTTAAAAGGCTAAACCTAGCAGGTCCTACGTGTGGCCATCAGCAACAAACTACAAAGCAATCATATCTCCTTTTAAGACCTAATTCATACTGGCCATTGCCACGGGCACATTCTTCCCTCTATTATTGTACTGAGCAAGTCACATCTAAAAAAGACAACATTAAAACATTAAAAGTTGTAGGATAGATACAACTATATATAAAGGCACACCCAAATTCCCAGGGACTGGCATGGCAATTTTGTATTTACTCACTGGTTGAACAAGGAGAGTACTCTAAGATCAACTCAAATTCCATACTATTTTTACGTAGAATGTGAATAGTTGCATCTTGAGGAAAAGTACACACAACCTGGATCTCTCCTGCTCATCCTGTATCTAACTAGCAACATTTCTATCAGTCCATTCTAGAAATGAGATCCCACCATAGCATAACCTGCATAAAATACACAGAAATTGTGCTTCACCTCAAACAGTTTAATGTCCTGAGAATCGTTGCGTCTTCAATGTGCTACATCTTAAACTGAGAGGGGAAAAAATATCCACATTTAACTGAGCTAGACACTTTCTGTACTAAATATTTAATTCAGTAACAACACTAGAATCTTGGGGCTGAAGTGTGGTGTGCTTTAAATAACGTGCAGGTAACACTCACCGCAGGGCTTCAAGGTGAGGAGTTTCTTTCAATGTGAAAACACATTCCAGGTAAGTAGAAGCTAGCAGCTTAGCCTAATTACAACTTCCTTTGCCATGAAGAAAGACCCTAAGTTTTCACCTCACCCTCCCTCCTTTTTCTTTTCTTTTCCCTCTTATTTATTTACTGTTCTAAAAGGGGCACGTAACTGGGGGAACACTCCTTTTCCTTTAAGCAAAGTTAAAGCTTACAGAAATGCTGGACATGCAAACCGTCCTGACGCAACCAAAGGCAATCAGGCAAAGGTGTCTCTGCCACAGGCATGCAGACCTGCTTTGGCAGCAGCACCCACAATAGTCTTCACACCCTGGACCTGGTCAGCCCCCAGAGCCACACAGGCCTTTGTCTCCATTTTAAAAGTTACCTGCCAAATCAAAGTGACTTTCACCTAATTAGAAAGCAGCTAACATTTGCCTAATGGCCACCAGGTGACCTGGACTGCTTTGAAAGTTGCAACCAAGAGATGCAAGCCATGTGTCACAGCAGATTCCTGCACTACACTTAGCTCCATTACCATCCATTGCTGTACCTCAATGTGCTAGCACAGCCATAAAATAACATGCAATTACTGTAAGCTTAATTATTTCTTCTCTGATATGTCACCTGGTATTAGGTGGCAACTGCAGGAAATAATGGCTGTCACTGTTCTACAACAGTTTCGACTGTTCTGGAAATCTCCAGAGATGTACTTCCTTTGAGTCAATGTGCCTTTGAAATTACTCTAGTACATACAGGAAACTAAATCAGTGTTAACAGAGGAAGACTAGAATAAGTATAAATGAAAGCCTGAGAAAGAAAATAAAAGGTAGCAACTCCTAGTGCATAGATAGACACAATGTAGAAGAAAATGCAACTTACTGCTTATTTTGTTCTATCATTTCTAATTTGTCATATAATGAATATACACAACCAAAGAGAGTTTGAAAATCCCACACTAGGAATGATATTGAGGACCAGCATCTATAAACAGCTACACGGTAGCTTAGTCTGGATATTCCTCACATAGCTGAGAGGCTGCTAGGCTTCTGCTCATACTGATGGCGGTAACAAAGCTGTAATGACTTTGCAAAAGAGCTGTTTTTTCTTGAAACAGCAAATGAAAAATAAGTTTCTCAATTTAACAAACTCCACAGAGGGAAAAAAAAACTATCTTCTGTAGCACACATAGAAGGACAATAGGATTTATGCAAGAGTTTCAATTCCAAAAATCAAACCAATCTTCTCAATTCATTCCAGTTTACAGAGTCTGAAATCCTCATTTTAGAGGAAAGAACCAGATACCACATACCACATGGGAGAGTAAATAAATTTTAGTACAGATCACAGAAAGAGGTACTAGAAATGGCAGAACTAGAAGTTGGATGGATTTATAGATAATATTTACAAAAAGTTTGAAAATGTATGTTGCCAATAAATATCAGCTTAGGCACTGAAATAATACATGAATAAAATCCCTGGTATTTTTCATCTAAATTAACAATGTTTAATCTTTAGAACACTAGAGGATGGTCGATAAACATTTTAAGTCTTATCTTTATAAACAGAGCTACACATTTTTTTCTGCACTTAGATATCTAAGTCAATAAAATTACAAATATCATATATATTGCACATAAGACTAAGGCAAGGTTCAATATAACATGATCCAAATACATTCTCTTGCAGATGCATCTTTTAACAATCATGTCTGAACAAGTTTGGCATCCTCTCACCTTTGCTAAAAAGGCAGCCCAATCTTTGATTGGTACTACTAGCACCACTTGACACTCCAACAATAAAAAAAATTACTAAAGCAAAGCACCCATTTTCATGCGCTCACCTTAACTTTATTTAAATTTTATTTAAAGCAATGCCTTATTTACATATTCTCTTTGAAGAAAATCTTGAGGCAGTTAAAACTTCAGCCTGAAAAAAATCTTGTACTTAGCACATGTTCCTATTATATTAAGGAATATTTCTGTGATTACTAATGAGTATATATATATATATATGAAAAAAACCACCCCAAACATTTAACTTTTTCAGAATATTAATTTGGGTAGTGGTTACCTGATTTTAGTTTTTTAAAAAACAATGACTCTATAATCCCTCTTGGATTCTTTATTTAGGTTACTTCAGGGAAAAATATTATTTAGTCCATTGAACATTTTATTAATATTAAATAAAATATTTCAGTTTATTCCACTGCACTGGAGTCATACTTGACAAAGTACAGTCCATAACTAGTTTCTTGCATGGAAAGGGAAAAGAATAAAAACAGAAAATGTGAAAAATAACCTATCTGTGAGGACAAGAGAACTGTAAGAGATCACAGTAATACTTGCTGTCAAAGTAATAGATCCCTGCAATGAAGTTCCCATAGCCTACGACAACATATAGCTTACATGGAAAACTGAAACTCAAATCTATATTTTACACTGCTGTAAAATATGATAGCAATAGCAAAATCCTACAAATCCTCAGCCAGCTGTGAGAGGAATAAGCTTTTTCAGAGCCAAACATACTCATGTCAAGTCCAGTTGAGGTTTCTGCTCTGACATCTGGAGGATGCCTTTCTGTTACACAACAGAAGGAGAGAGAACGGCTTATATTGGAAACACAAAGAACATTGGGTCTTTAAAACAAATTTGATATATCTGATGTTTGATAAAAGGAAGAAGTTTAATCCCTTTCCCCTAAACCTCCCAGAAGCTACTAATGATTAAGCAGCATAAAATTTCAAGTTTTGCCAGACACGAGGTAGTGGGAAATAAAGATGTAACTCTTGGTACTTAACTAGCAAAAGCAACCTGTGTCCCTTTCAAACTTAAATAACAATTTAAAACAAGATGCATTCTTTAGACTGCTAGGGGCCACAATAGGCCTTGGATCACTCTAATTGTTTCACTTTTAGTTTCACTAGAATAAAAAACTGTGCAAATAAATTCAGCTTTTTTTTCTTTCTTTTCCTGCAGATAACCATAAAAGGTGAATCTCAGTGCACTTGCAAATAAAAAAGTAAAAAATACCATCCCTTATGTTCAGAGATGAGCATCTTAGAGGACTGCTGTGGAGTAAGAAAACAGAGAACTTGTAATAAGAAAACAAAGAACACTATTCAGTCAAGGCAGAAGAGATGTAACAAAGTTTCTAAAATGTAACAAGCACCAGAGGCACAGTAGTTTGCAGAAGAAATTGTTACACAAGCACTTGTTTTAGGCAAAAAAGGCTGATCATGTATATTATGGGTTAGCAGACATATGAACAGTTGTACTATTGGCTATACAGGCTCATGCTATTCTAACCTGATAGTGAAAATATTATAAAAGCTATATACACTTTTAATAAATGTTTCCAGTTATACCACGACTGGGGACTGTGCCTCATTCATATGTTGCAGACTGCTGCCCCTCAAATACTTGTTGAAAATTATATTCATGGAGGACTGATCACCCTGAACTATCTTGGCAAACTAATACATTACAGATGTTAGTTATTCATACAATAAGTATCATAGTAGCTAGAGGTGAAATTTATGCATACTCGTGTATCACTTCAGAGGATCACAACTTGCATGCCAAAAAGACCACACAGGAATTATTTAAAAGAACAAAAATACATAATTTTCCATCATGGTGGACTTCTATGATGGAATGACTGGAAAGACTAACCAATGTCATCTATCTAGATATCTGTAAAGCCTTTGACACAGTCTCACGTGACATCTTATCTCCAAATTGGAAAGATATGGGTTTGAAGGGTGGAGTATTCAGTGGATAAGAAAATGACTCGATGGACACAGCCCAAGAGCTGTGGTCAATGGGTCGATGTCCAGATGCAGGTCAGTGATGACAGTTGTCCCTCAGGGCTCTGTCTTGGGACCGGTGCTCTTTAACATCTTTATCAGTGACACAGACAAGGGGATTGAGTGCACCCTTGGCAAGTCTGCAGATGACACAAAGCCAAGTGGTATAGTTGACACAACAAAAGGAAGGGATGCCATGCAGGGACAGCTGGACAAACTTGAGAAGTGGGCCCATAAGAACCTCGTGAGATTTAACAAGTCTAAATACCAAGTCCTACACCTTGGTCAGGAGCAACCTCAATGAGTCCAGACTGGGAGAACACTGGGAGAAGAACTCATTGAGAACAGTCCTCTGGAGAACAACTTGGGGGTGCTGATGAATGAAAAGTCATAAACTGGCAATGTGCGCTCACAGCCCAGAAGGCCACTGGTATCCTGGGCTGCAGCAAAAGAGGACTGGCCAACAGGTCAAGGTAGGTGATTGTCCCCCTCTGCTCTCTCATGAGAGCCTACCTGCTGTGCTGCGTCCAGATTTAGGGTCCTCAGCACAAGAAAAAACCTGTTCAAGTGGGTCCAGAGGAGGCCACAAAGATGCTCAGTGGGCTGGAGCAGCTCTGCTATGAAGGCAGGCTGAGAGAGCTGGGGTTGTTAGTCTGGAGAAGAAAAGGCTCCAAGAAGACTTCATTGCAGCCTTTCAGAACAAGTTTTTACACAGGCAGATGGTGATAGGACAAAGGGGAATGGTTCTAAACTGAAAGAGGAGAGATTTAGATTATATGTCAGGAAGAAACTCTTTCCTGTGAGCATGGTGAGGCACTCGAACAGGTTGCCTAGAAAAGTTGTAAATGTCCCATCCCATGAAGTGTCCAAGGCCAGGCTGGAGAGGGCTCTGAGCAACCTGATCTAGTGAAAGGTATCCCTGCCCATGGCAGGGGGGTTGGAACTAGATCTTTAAGGTCCCTTCAAACCCAAATCAGTCTGTGATTCTATGATCATTTAGACCTTTTACAAATCAAGTTTCTCTATTTGCTACATTCTCATGCCAGCTTGTCAGCCCACCATGTATCTGTTTTGCAAGTTGTGACCCCTTGGAAACTTGAATGTATCCATTGACTTCTTACAGTTTAATGCACTTGAATAGCTGTTCTTATGAGAGTGATTTCAGCCTGGAATGTCTCAGCTAACAATGTCGCCAACAGGAGTAAGAACAAAGCCAGTGTGTCCTTTAAAAGAAAAATCATACCAAAGATGTTCCAAAATTATACAGTAAATAAACTTTATTTCATCTCAGCTCTATTCATATTAGTGCTGTCAACAGTCACAGATCAGCATATGATACTGATAACATATAGTTATGTAGTAACTATTTACAGTTTACAGGAACACACCTTTTATCCAGAAAATATAAGTACAAAAGCTAGGAGTAAACAAATGAGGTACTGCAATTTGGATTTATTGTAGGCAAAAGCATATAGAAGTGACCTTCTAGCAAACAATCAAGATCAAATCAGGAGAGTTAACAAGAGTGCCTAGTTCATCAGAAAAATCACCTCAATCGCTATCCATCCAAATCGTATTGCACAATTCAATCAAAAATAAAAAAATAAATAGAAGAAACAAACCATTTATTTCAACTTTTAAAAAACACCCAGTAAAACCTGTATAGAGATACAGTAGCAGGCAATTCTTTCCCACAATAAAGTCTTTTCTATCCTTTAAAAAAATAACCTTTAACACAAAACAGAAGACAGTATTCAGTAGAAGAGAAATAACCAAATCACCCCTGATTAGGATTTCTGCCAAGGCAGTTTTAACTATATTCACAGTCCAAATGTGGTGCTGAGTTTTGGTTCTTGCTGTTCTGTTTGTGATCTTGAATAATAGCTTTTATTCTTGTCCCTTCTCAAGGGGCAACAGAGATATAAACATACTTGTAAGCAGCAATGTCATGAGACATTCTCATTACAAAATCTTCAAGATGGTCTTAGCCACAACTAGAAGAATGAAAAGTTAGAAGAAATTATCCAATGTTACATAATTAAGAAACTTAGAAGCTCTTAATATTAAAATAATTGCTTTTTTATTAATACAATTAGGAGACAGAAGAATTTCAAATACATCAAACTGCCAAATTATTTGAGCAAGTAATCCCATTCCAGTTCCTGCAAAACAGCTGAGAAATTGATGAAAACAAAATAAGGTCAAAGCAAAACTGTCAGTAGTCTCACTGGAAATAGTCTACCCCATCACTGCATATTAATCCAAAGAAAAACAAAGTTGTACTCTCTGCATAAGACTTATCATCAAAATTGAAATGATGATGTAAAATTTTGAAGCTAGCAAATAGCCTTCTCTACAGAAAAATATCAATTGCCTTCACAATGAAGTCAGCATCCCTTTAATTTCTAAATGATATACATGCAAGAATTTGACAAAAATACTTGAGATTAAGTAGGCAACTATAATGGAATAATGAAGTCTGAACAGTTTACATATATATTAGCTGATGTTATGAAAGTGTAACTGCTAATTTCCGACATTAAGGTTAATATCAGCAAGTCTTTCTGTGGTATGTTTCAAATGCAGCTCAGAACACCAGCATTACAGACAGCGTGACAAGAGCTTAAGTTTCAAACATATCTTCTGCAACCTATTCTGCAATAGTGTTGTAAATAGCTTTGTTCCATCAATACCAACAATTCAATTCTTTCCAACAAAGGGCTAGAGAAACCAGTTGCTGAATTTGTCAGAACTGATGAAGGCTGTTGGCAAACAGTCCAAACTCTACTACATTTTAAGTGCAATAAAGTGCATTCACTATTGTATTCAAAGATGGAAAAGAACACAAAGTAGAAACCATGACTGTTAGATAAACAATTTTTTTCCTTTGAAAGAGGTATTAATTTGTGTTGAAGGCTGTGTTTGCATGACTGCTGGAGAGGAAGATAATCTGTCAACTGCACTGTGGTAACTGGCAAAGGCAATAGCCTAAGTTAAATAATTTTGCTCTGGCAGTGATGCAGCCCAACAACTGCATTTCAGCCAAGACACAGCAACTGCTTCACATGCACTAAATCAACTCCTGGCAACTGTGCAAAGCTTTCCAGTTGCAAAGGAGGAAAAAAAGTTGAACTGATTATATCCTATAGAATTCATCTGCAGAGTTTATTAAATATCATACATCACAGTGACTCAAATTAAAATCTTTATCAGCCAGTGCAGAAATTTTTTTCCTGTGTACTTCCATATCATAGTCCTCTCTCAACCAGCTATTGCTTATGTGTTGCTTGTTTAGCTAAGCTAGTCTGATGCAACCTGCATCTTTAGGCCTATGTCAGCTGTTCCATTCGTTTAATGTTACAACTAGCATTGCAGATTCATAATTGAAGTAGCTTAATAAAACTTAAAGAAAGTCACAATAAACTGAGAGCATAAAGCTCCCCTAATTGTTCTCCATCTTGTTCTCCATCATCTCTCTGCTTTAGCTTCTCTTGAAATTAAACCAAAGCTGTGATTCAGAAAGGTACTGATGTTTAAATGCAATCATATCCTAATCCCTCTTCAGAGAATATTCATCAATCTTTTTAAAGATAATTCATTTTCATATTTACAAGATGCAATAATTCATTTCAATCAGTATAGCATCTCTCCCATAAATCTGATTTATTTGCCTATTCAAAAAAGGAACTCAGAAAATGAATAAAGACAAAACAAAGCCAAGTGCAATAATATTACATATTAATTGATTTAAAATCTGATTTTGTTCCTACAACTGAGATTTTTGTACAAAAATCAATCAACATTTGAAGTTATGCTTACGGTTAGGGTCAATCAAAAAGATTGGTTTTGAATCAGTATTTACCATTTTCAAACTTGGCTTTGCAAAGTGAAACATGATTAAGAGGAGAACAAAAATTACCATATGCATACACAACCAAAATTTGCTTTTTAATGAAAGAAAGCAGGCAAGAAAAAAAAGCAGAAGAATCATTAATTGCACAGTACAGATTTCATTTTACATAAAACAAGAATGTATTAGATTTCACTCACCCACATGCTAGCTAAGCACAGACTGGTGGCATATTCAAAAGATACCACTGTGAGGTGAGGCAAACTACAAAGCCAGGAAGAAAACAGCTTATTGGGTTATTTGGTTAATAGCATTATGTGGTGTTAACAAGTAAGAACCCTGTGAACATCTATGGATGAGATTGCTGCAGTTATATCACAACTACGTAGTAAAAACCATATTACTGAAGATTACATTGATCTGGCATATGTTTATTGACCAGGGACTGCTACAAGTTTTCAGAAACTTGTTACATATATGCCCATTAAGAGGGTATAAAATTACTCACAGATACTTAGTATCACATGTTTACTCTAGCAGCACAGTAAGTTAATAATTTACACATTAAAATTACTTACAGATGTTTTAGCAATAAGCTAAAAGCTTTATGTTAAAATGCACATGTATGTTGTAGTTCAGAACTTCATTGCTCATGAGAGCTAAACATTGGATATTTTCATATACCAGCATCAGTCCAATATTAAGTGTGGAGAAACACTAGTGCCATGTCAGCAAATGCCAATAAATAAAAACTAAAAAAACCCAAGCATATTTCTTGACAGAATACTTTATAAAGACATCTTCAATTTTTTAGTTCTAAACAGAATTCTGGAAGACTCATCCCGAGAATAATCTGTGCTTCAGCAAATGAACACAGTAAGGTTGAAAGTGAAGGAAAAAATACTTCTTCCTTCATACTATGCCCTAACATTTGAATTTCCATTAGATGTCTAACTCAATCTCTTTGTGGATTTGGAAATGAGAAAATTCTTAGGCTAGATATGAGGCAAGAAGGGACTGCTACGTGAAACCCAAGAGCTCCTCAAACAATGATATCCTTAAAAAATCAAAGCACTTGTAGCCTGCAAAAAACCTCACAGTGTGTTTTAGCCAAACTTTAATACCAAGGATGAAAAATTGTTGGATGAATTCAAGTTAAATTCTTATTTTGTATCAGACGTTGTGAACATCTGTTGTAGGAAGAACAGGTTTGAATATCAAAAAGCTGAAGTGGCTGCAAAACTAGGCCCATCTCTCTCTTCTCAAAATCCTTCCTAAATATTACGCTGGCTTACCAAAACAAAACAAGTCTCAGCTTTCTATTTTAATGTCAGAGAGAGAATAGGATACATGATAGTTACTGGAGCTGTAGTATAAGCAATATTTATATCTTCTAAAAGTATGTAAAATACTTAAGATTGCAAGACTCTCAAACATTTTAAGTATACAGGAGAATGTTGAAGTATTTAACACTTTCCTCAGATGTGATACTGCAAGACGAAAATACAGATTTTTTAAAAATTTGTTTCAGTGAATCAACTGAATGTATCTACTTCCAGTGAAATGTAAAATTATTCAAATTTTTATTTTATTCTGCATTTGCACACACTAAATAAATATATACGCAAGGTCAGTGAGAGAAACAGAATGCAATTTTTCCTCTCACTTCAATTCCTAAATATTTCACTAAGCTGACCCACAAAGAGAGGGATCACAGTGTTGATTCCAGATACAAGGTAGCGGAGACTATTACTGTAGTTTCTATTTAAATTAAAAGTAGCTCCAATACACAAAACAGTAACAGTAAAACCTAAGAAATGCTTATGCTCAAGTAATCTTATCTCCTTTTACAACTGCTTCTCAAATCCAATTTCTAGTAAAGAGGTCAGCTGGTAAATACTAAGCAAGTATCACAAAAAAAAGAGAAAAAAGACAACGTCAAAGTGTTGATGACTGTTATTTCTGACCTGCCCTGATCCAGAGTGAACTGATGTATTTCTGTGTTTTTTCAGAACAAAAATAAAGCAGGCTCACACAAAAACCCCCAAAATGTAATCAAAACCCCAATCTTGTTAGGATACACACTTAAAATAGAACTGTACACATCTCACTTCAAACACACATATCTCAGGTGATTGAGATGATCAACTTTCTATTCTATGAGCAAAGTGCCTGTTGCTTTTGCCAGAAATTTTATCCCAGGGCTGAAAAAATGTTTCTTGATATATTTTTCATAAAAACTCCACAAAAACTTCTGAATTTAAGAAGCATATATTTTATATGTACTTTTAATAGGTCAGATTGATTTTTTTTAATTAGAAAATTCATCTGCAAAATAGTAGTGATGCTTGAACTTGCTTTGGTCCTATTGTACCCATCACTATCAGAAATATGTCTTAACTGGAGAAAAATACTAGTAAAGAAAACATGCTTGCTTTTTTACTCACTCTTTCTATAAACTCAAACCTAGAGCTGGAATTTGATATTCCACTGAAGAAGAGGGAAGGAGGGAGAAAAGGAGTGAATATGGACACAGAGAAAAGAAGACATAAAAAAAGTTTCTAATTCCTTATTCTTGAAACCTAATCCTCTTGCATAAACATGATTTACTTACATAACTTACCACTGGTCGAGCATCTTCTCGTTCTAGTATCTTCTGAGTCTGATCTGCTGGGAATTTCAGCACCGTTGTTATAACCTTGGCCATTGTCTAAAAAGATATAGGTTATCCATACATAATTCCACATCCACAAAAATGCTTTGTAATATTTTAAAGTTAATTTAATTTAATAATACTGGATACTATTTTATTAATGTCAATGGAAAACAGTGAAATCAGTAAGATATAACTATTTGTTTCACATTGTATATGCGTGATGTGAAGTACATGAAAACAATGTTTGTACATGGTCACAAACTTCAGCTACTGTAGTGTGATGGTACCTATGCTGAAATGATAGAGTCCATTAATAAGACAGCATACTAGATAAAGTGAATGCTTAGAAAAAGTTATCTGTCAACCTTGTTGCATATACCCTGCCAAGCAAGAGGCAAATAAAAAAGTTGGGCTGAAGGGCAAGACAGTAAAACCTCCCAACAAAGACATACACACCTTGGCCAAGCAGTTTACAAAAAAATGTGGTAAGTTACACATTACAAGTAATGACAGTAATTCCTGACTCTTAGATCCATATCAACTTCCACATTTCTCTTGTCTCCAACACTGTAGACCAGCAGGTGCATTCATTAATGTCTTGATCACATTCCAGTATCATTTACTAGGATGCATAATTGGCAATACATCCTAGATAATTTGCACGGATTCTTTTGAACTCTATTCAAAAAAGAGGAAGCATGTCCAGAGATATCAACAATTCCACTACTGAATCACATTTGAGACATGGCATACATATTTGCACTACAAAAGGGGATTGTGCACAGAGAAGGGCCACCAGAATGATCTTACAAGACAAAATTAGATTTAAAAAAAGCTTCTTCCTGTACAGGAAGACAAAAGCTGAGAGAAAGGAATATATGGACTGAGAAAATAAATTACAGTGTCAGTCTTTTAACTCAAGAACTGTGTTGCGGGGGTGGTGGAAAACACAGTAATACTTTACTAGCATACTTGAAACTGTTTTAAAAAGCTTTATCATTCACATCAATCACTGCTCATGGCTTTCCAGTTTATGTAGCAGGATGAAACTAGTTCTCAAGATATATCCATAAATTTATGATTATATGGTATAATCCTGATGAGAGCAGATATCAAGCTCAGTGTCCTCCAGCAACACACCCTATGATTGAAAGAAAACTAGCAGACGAAATCAGCTTGAAACTATGTTTTGAAGCAGAACTTCTCCAAAGAAAGAAAGAAAAAGAAACACCAAAGAAAGAGCTGAAGACAATTTTCTTTAGCACTGATTGTAGTTTGCTGCTATTATTGAAGAAATCAACTGCAAATTTTAGTACAACACTGTTAAAAAGGGAAAAAATTTAACAGTTTATAATCCAAAGTTTTGAGGTATGCATAGCAATGTTTTGAGTATCAGCAAGAAAAATTTTTAGTGAGTGAAAACAAAGTTTCAAATTAGGATTTTTGAATGAAAATTTGCTATGTGCATCAGCTATCTGCAGTAGTTGCCTACAGCTGTTTCAAGACTTTCTTTAAGCTGGAACACTGCTGGCAGACTTTTTAGCATTTTCACTTGTCAAAGTCCCTTACAATTCAAAATCATAAAATCCACTACTGTACATATTTTTATTAATTATTTTAGTTGTTATTTTTATTAATTATTAAAGTAGGAGAGCCATCTGATGTGCCACAGGCTTGAGAACAGAAAGTAACTATTGATTCTGGTTTTTTTGGATCAGAGATTTATATTAGTAATAAAAAAGGAATTAATATCAAAATTAAAAGTGGGATAAAAAGAGGGAGACAGAAGAACCCCACAAGGACAGGATGCCCTGCACTGTTCAAGTTTTATTCTGTAAAGAGCACAATGGAAACAGAGCTAATTAACACAGAAACCTACATAAAATCTCTTTGAGTTATAGTATTCTAAGTTGAAATCAGGTTAACAATGGAAGAACTCCAGGGAGCAGGAAAAAACCAAATGCAAAAATTCATCCATATAGAATTTATCATCCAAGCAAAATGCTTGTGTTACAATATACCTCTTTTGAATTTGATCAGTCCCTAAGCACCAGTATTGCAAGAAGCTAGTAAAATTCCAATTCAGGAATGATTTCACAAGCTTGCAGCTTACAAGAAGCCTACTGTCCAGTTTTTCACTACCTTTAAGAGTGAATTAATAATATCTAAGGTATACAGATTTGGGAATACTATGAAACATCTTTAAGCAACAACTGAAGAGGTATTTCACCATCTTCACAGCTACTAACAAATTTATTTAATCCAACTGTTACTTACCGTGTTTTTGTCAAGATTACATCAAAAGATCACTTTTGCTAATATTGTGCATAACAGCCTTCATTTTACATTAAGTTTGACTGACAACAAGACTTTTGCTGATAAAACCATATCTGCCCATAAAGGTTTTTGTCTTGACAGGTACAGTGGTGAGATATGTGAAAACCCCCTCCACCTACCACTCATCTTGGCAGGCTGACGAAGTTTTGAAGTTATGGATCATGTCTCTTTGGAAAAAAAAAAGTGAAAGCCTATTGAATCCTGTGTTAGAAATAAGCAGCATAGCAAGGGTGTTAAACTTTATTCTGAACCACCTGTCAGCGTATACAAATTTCCATTACCTTTGTCTCACGACCCATCATATATTCAAAGAGCACTTTCCTCAAGTATTCAAACTCAGTAGGTTCCTCAAACAGGGAAACTTCAGTATGGTGAAGGTTACCATCTGTGTAAACAAAAACGAGAATATTTATACTGAGAGTNTCTTTACTCTTTCTTAGCTTTTAGCTCTTAGCTCTCTCCTCTTGCCACTTCACTGACTTCTTTTATACTCTCTCCCCCTCACGCTTATTTTCTCACTTCTCTGACCTGCGCCGGGCTGCGTCTGGCAGCCCTTGGCAGGTCCTCTGCACATACGCCCCTTTACAATAAACCTTATGTTTTAAGACCTAACTTCAGAGATCTCTCGTTTTTGTCCCAGCCGTCCGGAACTGAACCAAACCTAATCCTACACGAATCCAAGTTTTACTAATGGCATGAAAGTAAACAAGAACAAATGCTGTATTCTGCACCTGGGATGGAGTAACTGCAGCCCTCCAGAAAGGCATTTGGGGGTGCTGGTTGGCAGGAGGTGCAACAGGAGTCATCAGTGTATGTGCCCTTGGCAGCCAAGAGGGCAAAACTCATCCTGGAGTGCATCAAACACAGCATCATCAGTTGGTCAAAAGATGTGATTATGCCACCCTATTTAGTACTGGTACAGCCTCACCTTGAGTACTGTGTGCAGTTCTGGGCCCAACATTTAAAAAGGGTGTGAAGGTACATGGACACACCCAGAGGAGGGTACCTCTGCTACTGGATAAGGTGCTAACAGGCATGTCCTCTGAGAAGCAGCTGAGGAGTCTGGGTTTGTCTAATTTGGAGAGATGGAGGCTAAGGGGTGACCTCAGTGCTCCCTATGGTTTCCTGAGGAGATGTTGATAGGCAGGTGCTGCTAACTTCTCCCTGATACCCTGTGCCAGGACACATGGAAAATGGTTGAAACCTGCATCTATCATGGGGAGTTCAGACTTTATTTCTTGACCAGGAGGGCGTCAAACTCTGGAACAGACCTCCTGGAGAGGTGGTTTGTGCCTCATGTTTGTCAGTGTTGAAGAGGCATTTACACAGTGCCCTAAAAGACATACTTTACCTTTTCATGAGCACTGAAGTGGTCACACAGCTGGACTACAAAACTGATGTTGGTCCCTTCCAGCTGAAGTATGCAATGCTATACTTCCTGCTTCTCTCCCTACCAGTATATGCTGAGGAACTCTTTGATTACATTTTCCCCAGCCCTGCACTAGCAGAAGTCACTGAATACCCACAACCATCTCCTATCATTGGCTCAGTCACCTCGAGGGAAGGAGGCATGGACCTTCTGAGGGGATGAGAGATGTAGATCATCCTGAGGTAATTTGACCATTTGCACAAATTTACAAAAAAAGCAAGTGTGACACGGTTTTTGAAAGTCTTCTGGAGTTCATCCAGCTAAGATGGGTCTGCACAAGATGGGAAAACCCTGTATCTCTAACATTAGCTAAGCTCAATGCTTGAGTCCTCAGTCTCATGCAGGATGCACTCCTCAACTAAACAGCTGCAAATCTTTTGGAGGCGAGCAATACCTGTTCATTTCCCTGTGCATTTTTCTATCTTAATAAAGAAAGACTCTTTCTTAAAAGAGTCTGAGAGGAACAGTACACCACCAGGGAGAAGGTCCATGAGCCCATGCTCCATCTCCAAAGTGTCCAACGACCAGTGTTTAAAGGATAGCACATGAGCAGTGGAAGTCTACTTCTGTCTGGGTCCTGGGGCTGCTCACAGGCCATGGGTGGCTGGGACCAGCCTCCCCTGGGACCCCCATCATCTCCTGTCAAGAGCCCAAGGGACATGTCCCAGCTCAGCCTGGGACCTCCTGTCCCCGTCTGTGCCCTGCTGTAGATGTGCCCATCTCTGCCCCTGTCTACTAGATGCTCTTGGGTCCTGCACTGCAGAGAGCTTAAGAACTCTGATACAGAGCTCTTTTAACTGAATAACATAAAAAAGAAAACATCAAACAAAATGCTGTGTGATTTGGTTATCTGAAATCACACACCAATTATATAATAGACCAACTCTTACAATAGACAAGTGAAAACAAGGATGTCATAAATGTATTATATAAATGTTTTAAAAAGACTGATGGTTTATTTTCTAAACTAAACTGTATCTTTCAGACAAACGAAAAACATTTGTGATGAAAACTGTGTACTTACCTCTATGTGGTGTTCCAACTGATGCAACGTACGTATTTTTCTCATAATGTTTCAGCTGGTCTTCCAGTACATGAATCTAAATAGAGAACAGTTGATGGTGTTAACTAAATAAGCTAAAATAAGCATAACTGAAACAGTTTCCAAGCTACATATCATCTCCTATAAAAACAAAATACATTTGCTTTTTAAGGAAGGAAAACATTAAAACTGTATTATTAAAAACTGTCCCAATGTTGTACATGTGTATATATAGATAAAAATATCCATAGCAGATGTTATGCATATATATTCATGTTTCTATTTTATATATAAGCACAGATAAAAAAGCATACAACAAAAATTGTACTTAAACATCAAAAAAGTTTTCGTTTGGAAAAAAAAATCCAGAATTTCATAAAGTCCACTGTTCCCTTTTTCACTGCAATTGCTTTGCTAACCAGTATCACAAGAATATGGTGTTTTTATTCTCAGGGAATAGAAGAATACTTTGAAAAGAACACAGGTCTTCCGAGAACAAGTATGAGTGAAAACTATTTTTTTGTCTATTGTATTTATCGTACCTTGTATGGAGATGTACCACATCATCACTTGAAAAGAACAAACCTTTTAATACTGCAAACACAGAGTATCAAACAATACAAAAACTAAAACTAAAAACAGAATAGCTTTTACTCATTCAATGTCACCCTTACCTGCTCTTTCAATTCCTGCTCCTTCAGTTTTGAATCATTGACTAGTGTTGTCTTCTGTGCAAGCTGTGCCTGAAAAGGCATATGAAAACATATGGAAATTGCTGAAAATACATCATAGGTAGCTTTGCAATAAACCTATTTCTCCTTTTAACACACACAAACTTACAAGCAGTATTTCAGCTTTAAAACTGCTCCACAATGAAAGTATTAGAGAGCAAAATCAGTAACATGTAAGACTTACCTTTAGTTCTGTTATTGTGACCTATAACAACAACAAAAATTTAGGTTAAAAAGTATGAAAAATATTGACTATATCAAACACTGGAGAAAGAAATATCAATCATCTAGTTCTCACACAGTGTGTTAACTGAGGATGACAAAAATTGAAATTACCAAATAATAACAACTAGTCTCATAAATAGTTTAACTTATTTGTATTGACAGTATGTAAAGCTGATATTTAAATTATCTCATTTGATTCTGTAAGACAATCTTCATAAATATAACTTCAAGAACCTAGTGTTTCCAAATCTTTATGAAATGCATATTGGAGACGAGTAACAACTGAATGAGTATGAAACACATCACAGGATACCCTAATTACAATTAATAATAGTCAGAATATTTAATGTTTTTCCTTAATTCTTCAGGTCATATTTGGAAATATGAACATTTACCTGAAAATAGCTTCAGTTAAGAGCTTCATGAGCTCTACATCTTGCAAAGATGTTTAAGAGGTACAGAAAAAATTCTAAGCTGAAATTTCTATCTTTCAGTGTTTCAACTCTTAGGAAAATAATGCTTCAGTAGTCATGGGTATAACTCAAGGTTGTATAAGCATTTCAATATTAAATAATTTATGTGTGAATTTTTTTTAAGGTAAGCTAAACCTTAACAGAAAAATTGTACATATTCACAGAATTACAGAATATTATAAGTTGGAAGGGACCCACAAGGAGCACAGAGTTCAACTTTTAAAGTGAACGGCCCATGCAGGGATCAAACCTGTAACTCTGGCATAATTAGCATCACGCTCTAACCAACTCAGCTGATTGCATGGTCAATATTACTTCTTTTTTTCCCAAGCCTCTTTGCAGTTGTACTGAAAAGGAGATTTATTCCCCATCTCAGGCTGATAAAATCTGTGGGGTCTCCTACACTCCACAAACAGAAAATAGGGGAAAAATCATTCCTCTAAGGATCTCAAACCTCTAAGCGCAATTCTTGCTTCTGGAAAGCTCAATCAGACATTTATTTTCTCTTATGGAGAAACACTTTCTGATATTTTTACCTCCAAACATTAACACTTGAAGTTGCTAATATTTGTCAATTTTATATTACAGTCAGACAAATTCTGTTCCAATATCGAGGGTACACTTCATGTCAAAGTGGAAATATTATGTGTAATGTTTGGTCTAGGCTGACAACAAGCAGCACAGCAAGTTTTATAGGACAAACTTCTGTGATTTGGGAGTCTCTGATTTTAGACAAAAAATGTTGCCCACAAAAAGTTGCATCCAGTCAATGGAAGACTTTAAACTGTTTGACTACTAGTGCTGAAGCGTAAAAAAATCAATACCAAAAGAGAAAAATGTTACAAAGCAACAAAATAAAAAAGAAATACAGTGAGACAAAAAATACCATGGCAAATATAATTCATTTGAATGCACTGCAAAATCCAGATGTGGATTTATACAGTCCTTTTCTGGTATGTTGACAAGTTCCACAGGCCCTGTCCAATTTTCTCACATAGCTCTGTAATGCTGCCTATAAATGCTATTGTAGCTGTTGCAAATATGAACTATTGTACAAGGTAAAAGCAAAATTAGTTTCCTACAAACATACCAAACACAGGCAACAGACAAACTGAAACAGGAGTAAAAATTAAAAACAACTCAATTTCAAAGGAGGACAAAAGAAAACTACCTCTTGATCCCAGAACAGATTGTGTCAGACTAAGAATCCAATCCTGAAATACTGACAAAACAGGAACTGAAAGTCAACTTACATCACACTAAATATTTGAGCTCTGGCTGGATGAGAAGACATACCAGGAATTATGCGCACATTGCACAGCATAATCTATTAGAACAGTTATATTGTTTTGAGATGAAATCACCATTGTGAATAAGGCATTTACATTCAGTTGAATCAGCTATGCAAAGGAAAGCTTGTGAACAATTTGAATTGAGCTGGATTTCTCAAAATTACTCATAAAAGTTTGATGCCTGTATTCTAGAGAAATCACATACATTTAATTGCCTTATACTCAGGGAAAAAAAAAATAACTGAATTCTTACTCTGCAACTACTTTGAACCTAGATGCTTTAACTAAGTATCTAAGTACCAGCACTACCACACAACCTGGTCTTCTTCCCCCACAAATGAAGCCTCCTTTATCCTTTAAAGCTAAGCTGTTTATCAGCAATGGAGTTCTCTGAACTGGTTTATACCCGCCACAGATGGAAGAACTCCTTTGAGTTTCTCCTAAGTCTGCCATGGAAACTTCAAGGAGTGGAGAGCTGTGGACAACATTCCAGACACAGGCAAAATTAGCTGTTTGTTTTGTCTATTGTAAACATATTCACTTTTAGGGATTTAATATTTGCAATATTCAAATACTTTACAGCTCATGGCCAATCTGTCTGATACATTTCTGGGAACAACTGAGGAATCACAGAATGCTAACAGGTTGAAATGGACCTTAAAGATCATCTAGTCTCAACACTCCCTGCTACGGGCAGGGACACCTCCCAGTAGACCAGGTTGCTCAAGGCCTTATTAAACCTGACGCTGAACGTTGTCAGGGTTGGGGCATCCACAACATCCCTGGGTAACCTGTTCAGTGTCTCACCACCCTCAAAGTGAAAAATTCCTTCCTAACATCTAACCTTTCAATTTATACCCATTATTCCTTGTCCTATCACAATAGTTCCTGATGGAAAGTCCCTCTCCAGCTTCTCTGTAGGCCCCCTTCAGACACTGGAAGTTTGCCATGAGGTCTCCATGCAACCTTCTCGTCTCCAGGCTGAGCAACCTCAGCTTTCTCAGCCTGTCTTCATAAAGTAGGTGCTCCAGTCCTCTTTCAAACTTCATGGCCCTCCTCTGGACTTGCTCCAACAGTTTCATGTCCTCCTTATGTTGGGGACACCAGAACTGTGCACAGTACTCCAGGTGGGATCTCTCATGAGCAGAGTAGAGGGGCAGAATCACCTCCTTTGACCTGATGGCCACTGTCCTTATGATGCAGCCCAGGATTCGACTGGCTTTTTGGGCTGTGAGCACACACAGCTGGCTCATGTGAAGTTTTCATCACCTGTCCCCCCAGGTCTTTCTTAGTAGGGCTGGTCTCAATCACTTCTCTGCCCAACCCATTGGTGTGTCCAGGATTGCAGTGACCCAGGTGTAGGACCTTGTGCTTTGCTTTATGGAACTTAATGAGGTGTGCTTTAGCCCACATCTCAAGCCTGTTGAGGCCTCTCTGGATGGCGTTATCCTTCCCCTCCACCATGTTGACTGCACCACCACAGAGCTTGGTGTTTTCAACAAATTTGCTGAGGGTGCAGCCAGCACTGACAGGTTCCACTGTCCGCGTCACTGACAAAGATGTTGAATAGTATCAGCTCCAGCTAGTACTGACCCCACGACTGCATCAAGCACAGCATCATCATTCAAAAGAGAGATTTATCCTAATCTACCACTGCTGAAATCTTTTCATGTAACTGGTCTCCAGGTGGACAATGAGCCATTTACCAAAACTCTTTGTGTATGACCATCTAGGCAGTTCTGGATCCACCACGTGGTCCATCCATCAAATCCCCGTCTCTCCAATCTGGAGACAAGGATGTTGTGCAGAAATGTGAAATGCTTTGCATTAAGTTCAGGTGGACAATGTCAGTTGCTCTATATCCTGCCCACCAATGCTGTAGCCCCATCATAGAAGATTATCAAATTTGTTAGGCTCTATCTCCCCCTTGTAAAGCCATTTTGGCTGTTACCAATCACCTCTTTTTTCTTTTTTTTTCCTATGTGGCTTTACATAGTTTCCAGTAGAATCTGCTCTATGATTTTGTCTAGCACAGAAGTGAGACTGTCTGGTCTGTAGTTTCACTGATATTCCAGTTTCCCCTTTTTAAAAATGGGGGTTATATTTCCCTTTTCCCTGTCACTAGGGACTTCACCTGACTGACACAATTTTTCAAAAATGATGGAGAGTGGTACAGTGACTTATCTCCAGCTCTCTCATACTGGGTTACACTATGTGTGTTATAAAAAAGCAGGACTGGAAGGCCCAGAGGTGAGCCTCTTCCCTAGGCCCAGAGGTGACCAGGAAGCACATCCAGGTCACCAGGGATGGACACGGGAAAAGAGGATCATGGGTTTGTGGCCTTCTGCACCTACTGTGTGAGAGTATTGTACTTGGTGACCTTATAGAGTAATGTTTATCTTTCCTGTTTATATGATGGCACATCCTGTGTGTGGGATGGTATAAAGGGAATTTTCACTGCATAGTAGTAGGCAGTAGCCATAAGAGAGTAGCCATGGCAGTAGCCATAGTAGTAGTCATAGGAGTAGTCTTAGCAAGTAGTCATAGAGTGATCTGTAGTAATCTTAGTCTCTGTATAATAAAGAACTCCATACAACATCACAATCTCGTCTGAGAAGTCTGATGCCTCAGCGTTGATCACTGCACCCTCAGGACCAATGGCTGAACCTCATTGGGTTCCATGGACTTGTGCACATTCAGGCTCCTTAGATGGTCTCAAACCTGATTGTGTTGGTTTTGCTCGGCATGGTTTTTGGTTGCAGCGGGGCCACAGAGGTGGCTTCTGTGACAAGCTGCTAGAAATTTCCACCATGTCCGGCAGAGCCAATCCCTGATGGCTCTGAAGATGGATGTGCCACTGGCCAAGCCTGGGCCAATTAGAGATTATGGTAATGCCTCTGTGATAACATATTTAAGAAGAAAATCAAAACTAAGTGGTGGTGCAGCTTGAACTCCAGCTAGAGAAGAGGAAGAGGTAAGAACATGTGAGGGAAACAAAGTGGAGACACCAAGGTCAGCAGAGAAGGAGGGGCAGGAGGTGCTCCAGGCGCTGGAGCCAAGATTCCTCTGCAGGCCGTGGTGAAGACCATGATGAAGCAGCTGTCCCCCTGCAGCCCATGAGGGCCCACAGGGGATGCAGAGATTCATCTGCTCCCCATGGGGGAGCCCATGCTGAAGTGGGTGGATGTCTGGAGAAGGCTGGGATCCATTGGGAGACCCAGTGGAGATGGGGCCCTGCTTCCAGGCTAGAGCAGCCTGTCCTCAAAGGACTGCACCTNGAAGTCTGATGCCTCAGCGTTGATCACTGCACCCTCAGGACCAATGGCTGAACCTCATTGGGTTCCATGGACTTGTGCACATTCAGGCTCCTTAGATGGTCTCAAACCTGATTGTGTTGGTTTTGCTCGGCATGGTTTTTGGTTGCAGCGGGGCCACAGAGGTGGCTTCTGTGACAAGCTGCTAGAAATTTCCACCATGTCCGGCAGAGCCAATCCCTGATGGCTCTGAAGATGGATGTGCCACTGGCCAAGCCTGGGCCAATTAGAGATTATGGTAATGCCTCTGTGATAACATATTTAAGAAGAAAATCAAAACTAAGTGGTGGTGCAGCTTGAACTCCAGCTAGAGAAGAGGAGGAGGTAAGAACATGTGAGGGAAACAAAGTGGAGACACCAAGGTCAGCAGAGAAGGAGGGGCAGGAGGTGCTCCAGGCGCTGGAGCCAAGATTCCTCTGCAGGCCGTGGTGAAGACCATGATGAAGCAGCTGTCCCCCTGCAGCCCATGAGGGCCCACAGGGGATGCAGAGATTCATCTGCTCCCCATGGGGGAGCCCATGCTGAAGTGGGTGGATGTCTGGAGAAGGCTGGGATCCATTGGGAGACCCAGTGGAGATGGGGCCCTGCTTCCAGGCTAGAGCAGCCTGTCCTCAAAGGACTGCACCTCGTGGAAGAGTGACCCACATCGCAGCAGTTTTGGGAGGATTGTTTGCTTGTGGAAGGATCTCACGTTGCAGTTTTTGGAGGACTGCTGATCGTGAGACTGGGACCATGCTGAAGAAATTCATGGAGCACTGTCTCCCATGGCAAGGGACCCCATGCTGTAGCAGGGAAAGACTCCTCTCCCTGAGCAGCAGAAGAAAACCTCAGGTGATGAACTGATCAAAACCCTTACCTCATGTCTCCCTGTGCTCTCATTGGGAAGGAGGGAGGGGCTGGGGGAAGGTGTTTTTAAGGGCTTGTTTTACTCGTCATTATACTCNTTTAAGAAGAAAATCAAAACTAAGTGGTGGTGCAGCTTGAACTCCAGCTAGAGAAGAGGAAGAGGTAAGAACATGTGAGGGAAACAAAGTGGAGACACCAAGGTCAGCAGAGAAGGAGGGGCAGGAGGTGCTCCAGGCGCTGGAGCCAAGATTCCTCTGCAGGCCGTGGTGAAGACCATGATGAAGCAGCTGTCCCCCTGCAGCCCATGAGGGCCCACAGGGGATGCAGAGATTCATCTGCTCCCCATGGGGGAGCCCATGCTGAAGTGGGTGGATGTCTGGAGAAGGCTGGGATCCATTGGGAGCCCCAGTGGAGATGGGGCCCTGCTTCCAGGCTAGAGCAGCCTGTCCTCAAAGGACTGCACCTCGTGGAAGAGTGACCCACATCGCAGCAGTTTTGGGAGGATTGTTTGCTTGTGGAAGGATCTCACGTTGCAGTTTTTGGAGGACTGCTGATCGTGAGACTGGGACCATGCTGAAGAAATTCATGGAGCACTGTCTCCCATGGCAAGGGACCCCATGCTGTAGCAGGGAAAGACTCCTCTCCCTGAGCAGCAGAAGAAAACCTCAGGTGATGAACTGATCAAAACCCTTACCTCATGTCTCCCTGTGCTCTCATTGGGAAGGAGGGAGGGGCTGGGGGAAGGTGTTTTTAAGGGCTTGTTTTACTCGTCATTATACTCTTCTGATTTTGTTAGTAATAAATTCACTTTGTACCTCTAAGTTGAGCCTATTTGGCCCTTGAGTGTTTTCTCCCGGTCCTTATCTCAACTCATGAAGCCTTCATTAAATTTTTCTCTCCTCTGCCCAGCTGTGGCAGGGGAGGGTGAGTAAGTGGCTTTTAATGGCTGTCGGGCATTTGACCAGTGTCAAACCATGACAAGTGGGCTCAGGGTCTTCATCCTCCCAGTCCCTGCATCTGCCTTTCTTCACTTGGGTGGTGTGGCTGGAGCACTTGCCATTGAAGACAGAGGCACAAAAGTCACTGAGAACCCCAGCCTCCTCTTTGTCCAGGGTAGCCACGTTTCCCATTTTCTTTCAAAGAGGGCCCACATTATCCCCTAGTCTTTCTTTTGTTTCCAACATATGTATAGAAGCCCTTCCTGTTTGCCTTAATTTCCCTGGCCAGAACAATTCTAACTGGGCTTCGGCTTCCCTAACTTTGTGCCTAGCTTCCTGTACAATTTCCCTGTATTACTCTCACGCCACCTGTCCTTGTTTCCACTTCCTAAATGCTTCCATTTTTTGCTCTGAGTTTGCCCAGCAGGTCTTTATTTGTCTGTGGAGGCCTCCTGGAATTTTTGCTTGATTTACTCCTTGTTGGTATGCATTGCTTCTGAGCTGAATACATGGCCGGTACACAAATCTGATATAACTTTCATGTCATATCAGTAATCTGGAAGATGCATGTATAATACAATACTAAATGACTGCCTCTATTTATAGCAGACTGCTGTAGCAAACTAAGAGTGAAAAAGTTAACAAAGAAATCCTAAAGAAAATGTACTCTTCAGACTTTTCATAATCATGTTTTAGAAGTTAGGAGTCTCTTTAAGAATCTTCCTCTAGATAATAAGATTATGTAAGACTATCAGTAGGTGAACAAGGTTTAATTAAGAATACAAGGCAGTCTTATACAAATATTTCTGTTTTTCCTGTTATGAAAACAACATATACCATGGAATAGTTATGAAAAGTAATATAAAGGGTTTTGTACGCAAGTGCAAGGCAGAAGGGACAAACAGTAGGACAGTGAGGTAATTTGTACTTTTAGTTTCTAATGTCAAATATATAAATTTACTCTCCCTAGGCCTACCTGTTGTAATAATGAAAATTTTAAAAGTAAGGCCAATATGAATTCTCATCAATGACTCAACAACTTGTACACTTTTTCTCTTCTCAGCATAATAATATCTAGCAGTATTTTCACCAAAGAATTCCTCAAATCAAAATGTAACCTCAGAAAAACAAAAGAATAAAGGTAGTTTTCTTTCAATCAAGGCGTCTCTGCCCATAATTGATATATTTAAGGCACTACTTCAGACACCTCTGAAATGCAAATTTTTTAAAAATCACACAAAAAATAACATAATGGCATTTTCTTTCCTTCTAAAGGGCTTCCAGTAAAATCAAGAGAAACACATGTAGAGGGCAAAAACCCTCCACCTTAATAATAACAACAGAACAGGACTTTTCAAAATACCAATTAAAAAGGTAGTATCAAATATTGCAGATTCGAAAGAGATTCACTTTGTAGGTGAAAGTGAAGGCCAGATATATAAATAAAGTCCAATTAGGAATAAACTACAGAATTTCATGTAGACCAAGAATTTCACACTTAAAGATATAAAAATAAATGTCAGTGCCAGCTCACTTTTTCGCTGTGTTCCTCTTCTGCAATCCTTTGTTTGTATTCCATCTTCAAGTCTTCCAGCTGTGCCTGCAACTCATGAACTTTTGCTGTCATCTCTTCTTCACGAGACTTCAAAATACAGGCAAAAAAATTAATTATACAATTAATCATCTAACCACTCAAAACTTTAACTATGGTGGACATAAAGCAATCAATAAATGTTATACTATACACAAAAAGGATATGCTTGATATTTGTGTAAAAGCTAGTTACACCAGAGTCCTACAAATAGACCAAGAAAAAAATTGGTGCTTTTTAGGCTTCCAACAATAAAGAATACATAATTAGGATTACAGTTACATTTTTTAAAATAAAAAAAAAAGATCTATTTCTCTTGGGTACGAAAACAGCATTTGAGTATAATCCAGTAAGTGCATGAATGTCATAACCTTCATGGAAGGGGTAGATGATGACACAGAATTAATTCCTATATTATGGAAGTGACAAGGACCTAAATCCTTTCCTCAACCACTATCACAAAGATGTTACTAAAGCAGTTCTAAGCACATTTTCCAAAACAATGACCAACAATTTCCCGTTCTCAATGGTTAGGAATCTGGTACTCAGTGTGGAGGAAAGAAGCAGTAACAAGAATGGTAGGCAGGAAATTAACTTTTCCTGTATAGGAGAAAAACACAATGACTTAAATCCTAGGAAGTTAATCCATCTATACGGCACTTTGCAAAACAAATATTTTTTAAAGTTGTGTCCCCTCTGGGCTTTTTGTGAGAGAATATGTTAGGGACCTTAAAAACAGCACTCCAATTCCTAGTGCATGTCTTCATTGCTGAATAAAACTAAAACTCTAGTTACACTCAGGCTAACCATACAGGGCAGTCAGTCAGCTGACGGCTCTACTAACACAGTAGTACTTCAAGATAAATTAGTACAATTAATTAACTGATAACAAGTCCAGAACTGCTAATGGAAATTTTGTTCTATTCAAAAATCTCAGGAGTACAAATTATAATGATTCAGAATATTCTCTGGAAAAGTAAGTGTACAACTAGAAAGCTGATCTAAGCTTGACACACTTACAGTATGCCATTACTAAAATTAGAATTATTTCACTCTAAGAACAATTTTTAAGGTGTTCCTTGCACATGACTTAAGAATAAAAAACCCTCCCCACGTAGCCCCTCAGCCCAGAATGCATCACTAAAAAGAAATGAGGCAAATCTACCCACAAAAAATGAGAAGATGCAGTATCTGAACGATTTCTACAGCCTCAAAGTTTTAGAAATATCCATCCTCAAGGAAAACCTCGCTCAAACATCATGACCTCCTAACAATGCCAGATTCTATTCATTCCCATGATTCTTCGATGCCCTCAGAAGTGCATCAACAATTAATTGTTTCTAAGAATTTTTTTTCTTTTCTTATAGATGGTTATACTCCCTAGGTTAAAAATTCTCAACACCTGGCATATTTAGGGATAGTGATGGTTGTTGTTTTGGCTTTTGCAGATTTTTTACTTTTTTTGTCCACCAAAAATCTAAAATTTTACAATTTGTACACAACTCTTTAATTAAATAAATCACAATTGAATGCACCTCATTCTTAGTAACAAAAGGTAGCTGAAAGGTTGGAAAAAAATTAAATTCAAAATGATGAATGACATTTTTGTAAAAGGGACATTCCTGTCAGAAATTATTTGGATAAACCCCTGAAGAGAGATTATTATTTTAAATTTGAAATTATTAGTGATCAAGTGGGGTTCCAACATGCTGCTGATCTGTATTTATAGTAAGAACTTATTGCTCTATATAGCACCTGGCATACTCTGAAAATAAACTACATGCTATTTGGACTTAATTACAGTTATAGACTAAGACTTCAAAAAAGTTATAGTTTCCCAAATCTTAAACAGAAAGCCTATGCTGTACTCTCATGAAAGGCATTACAACAAATGAAAGGATACATAACTGAAGTTAAGTATTTTATTTTTAGTTCATTGTTAAGCTTAAAATAAACTAGCTGGAAAACAGCATTCAATTTTTCTCTAATTTTATACTTCAGTTGAAGAAAAAATACTTAGCTCCCACATTAGAGGCTATGCTGATCTAAAAATCCTTTAATTCGGGAGGTTTTCATGAAATCCTATGTGATTAAAGTTTTCATGAAAGAAAACAACACATAAAGCAAGAGTGGAGCACTTCACAAGTAACTCATAGGAAGTTTAATAGACTGAATGATTCCTGCTTGTCTTTGAGGATAAATACTCAAATCAGGTTAGACAACTTCTTGCATCAACTACATTTAAAATGCAGCAGAGAGCAACAAAGTTATATGGGCAATATTCATTCTTGCAATTGGCTTTATTTTTGCTTCACCTTCTTACCATTTGAGACAAACTTCTCTGCACAATATAAAATTTCTCAAACCCATAATGAACCACACAAAGCATAAGTGGGGTAATAACTGGTAATTTTAGGCTAAATCTGGTGATGTATATGTTCCTATTTCTACCAGAGATGTCAATGAACATGATATACATTCAATTTAACATAAATATTTCTCAACTTTTGATATGCTTGCAATAGTTCTTTCAGGAAAAAAAACCTCTAATTTTTTTTAATTCCCTAAAATAACAGAAACAAAACACTCACACATATACCTATAAAAGAGATATACAGAATACCTATGTAGTCCGTAATTTAAAATATCAAACTACATTTTATTGCAGTTCCAGGTAACTGTCACTGCCATCATCAATGAGATGCAAAGAATGACATTGTTCATGTCCTCCAATTGCACATAAGTGAAATTAGCCTAAACCTTCAAGATCATACAATGACTACAGCATGCTTGTTTCTGACATTAAGGATGAAAGGAGCAGAAAACATGGAGGAATTACACCTGCATGACTTCAAATCACATACCTACCTGGGCCTATAAAGTAAGGACCTGAGTGGCAACACACTGCACACTGAGGTAAGAGAAATTGAAATCCTTCAGAAATGCAGAATGTAGACCTACGTCACAAAAAAAAAATCCCTACAAAACAAAACCCACAAAAAACCAAAAACACACACACACAAAAAAACCCAAACAAAAAAAAACCAAAAAAACCCCTCACAACTCCCCAAAACAACAATCCTGGGTTTTTTTATATTATGCAATTTTTCTAAATTAAGAAACAAAAGAAGGGGACTCTAAATGTAAAACCCTACTAACGCTACTCAACCGGCCAGAAGTTCAAAAATCAGAGTGAAACACACCAGCCTGCTTACACGTTTGAAACTTTTAGTATGAAGCACTCAATAATGTTAAGTACAGAGATCTTTGGACTGGTAACTGATCACAAACAAACAGTCCACTTACATCTATTACTGCTGGCTCTATTCATGGAACAGTCTCTTTGATTATACTATTTGTGCAAAGAGGACTAAGATTAACAAAGTTAAAGCCTGCATTCCAATATGATGTACAGTCTAGCGCTGAAAAACATTTTATCTTTTTGACACATACAGGCAGGACTGGGACAATTTACTTTGCTAAAACAGGAGGCATCCTTGGTGAACTATTCTTAAACTGAAATTGGCTGGTAACTTGTGGTTGGAATGCTACTAGAGAAAAATTATGTCTATCTTCAAATATCATGCAGAAAAACTGTTCATTGCAAGCAAAAGAAGAAATCTTTACAAGCATTAAAATCTATGCAAGCACACTGAATCCTGCATCGAACAGATTCTTACTTTAAGAGCTATGGCACCAATCTCAGCAGGGCATCAGAGGAAGGAGATAAGAGAGTAAACTGCCCCATAAACACTGTATTTAAATCCTTTTAAAAAAAGCAATACACCACTACCAGCACAACTCTAGTAAAGGCTTAAATGTCACTCAGTATTCTAATTCCAGTCTGGCACACAAACTGCTCAAGGACTAAGTAGGGACTTAGCCATCTAATTTTTATTGAATGATCAGAGTTAGGGTTTAATTTCTGATGTTCTTTCATGCCCATAAACCACAGAAACAAGTATTTTAATAGCAAGCTGGGTCACCAGACATATCAAGTCTAATTCTAGCAGTAAGACCTTTACTAGCAAGAACTACAGTTTTTCCATCTAGATATGCAATCAAAAAATTATTTTGAAATTTATGTAGTCATATCACTTTTCAAAAAGATACCTCAAGGATTTCTTCATATTTTTTCACAGTTCTTTTTAGATCATCATCTTTTTCAACAATTTTTTTATGCAACTGTGTTGTCTCTATGTGATGATTTTCTATCAATTCATTTTCTACCTCCTGGGCTTTACCTATAAAAAAAAGTTAGGTAGTATTAAAAAAAGCTTTTTTTTAAAAATTATGTCATAACAGTATTAAAAAAATTCTTTAAAGTAACTATAAGGAAACCTACCAGGAAAACGAATATTTCCACACTGTCAGTTACTATTATGTCCCTTGATCCTAACATGTACGAAATTTGTTGTCTGCAGTTTGGCACCCGGAGCAATTTTTTCTACCTGGCACTGGAACTAGTTTCTAGAAGATGACAAGTAATATTTATCAACTAATTATATCTCCTGTTCTATCTAGAGATGTGATTGAAACTTTTGCAAATCTTCAGAAAATCGTCTCCTGTCAGTGTACTTCCAGTAACTGGAATCAAACCACAGCTTCTTCTCACTTCTCTAATCTCCAGCTTACACTATGGCAGCAAAAGACTGAGAAGACTAAGTATGTTGAACTCCAGTTAAAACCACATTGTGTTACAATCAGACATCATACCCAGCTGGTACCTGTTAGTGGTTAGTGAATGAAGTCTGCAAGATGCAGCTAAGAAAATGCAATTCTGATTCTCAGATGGATCTAAGTTTCTCTAAAAGGCACTCTCCAGGTGCCATATATTCACTAAGGGAATGTTAACATTTGTACTACTGAAGACAAAGTAGCATTGCAATGGAAACTTATCAATGCACTTTCATCTTCAAAACTTTACTCTCATTTTCTTTTCTTTTATACCTATGACAGAAAGATAGGTACCTAAGCTACATACAGGTAACTCTTGCCATGGCAGATGTAAAGAGTGCTAGAACAAAGATCCATCCTGTTGAACAGCTACATATGCATTTTCCTAATTGTACTACAATTAATATTTAAGTTATTTCCTGAGCAAGAGAAGTTCTTTCCCTAAGTTCTCTAGACATTCATAAAACACAGGTTGTGTTTATCACAGTCACGGGTAAAACCCGTCCCCCAAAACAGTACAACAATACAACAATAACTGAAGATTCGGTTCTCTGACTATTTTACTGATTACGGTTATATTAATATTTCACTTACTGATTGTCTCTTTTACTGCTGTTTCCAATTCTCTCTCTTTTTGAGCCAGCTGAGTATTGAACTCTCTTATTAACTGCTTTAAGGTGGAGTTGTGCTTTAACTCAGTATCTTCTTGTTCACATCTGTACAAAAATGTCAAAACATACAGCGAGGAAATATAATGTTTAAAGAATGTGCAAAAAACACAAGGCAAGGCAAGAGATGTGGGAATTTCTCCAAAACTATTTTAGAATGGGATGGTTTTGAATTATAGGAATTCTGTGAGATTCAGGGAGGCTTTTTCTTCTTCTCCTATCTAATACACCTGGTAGGCATAGGTATTTCATTTAAAAACAACTCAGAATTGAACCCTTTCAAAGATATGGGGTTTTTACTGAGGAAGCTGAAGAACTGGAAGAAAAGAATGTGCCATAAAAGGTAGAATTTTCAGGGAATTTTTAGAATTGCTTGAGAAACCATTAAGACTGCTGAGCAGTACAGCACACTTTGTGCAGTACGTATGAACAATTATTGATATCATCTGAACATAAAACTCTCAGTACTAAGTTTTAATAAACTTGGTTTCCTGTTTGAGAAAAATAGATTTATATTATATGCTTTGGCAATGTTGAAAATTACCATCACTGAAACAGATCAGAAATGGTATTACTCTGCCAAAAGTCAAACCTCTTTTCTTTCTGTTTCTCTAAGTCTATTTAGAATAATTAAAGAAAAATATCAGTCATTATTTCCTTGTTACAAACAGAGCTGTAGAAAAGTATTCTTAAGGTTTTAGTGGCTAGAGATGAAATAGAGAACTGGTAACACAAGCAGGAACAAAGAATTTACCTGATTTTCTGCTCCATTTCTTCTAAGGACTCCTTCTTTACTATGTCAAGCTCTTGCTGATGTTCCCTTCGCAGAGTACATATGTCTTTTTGAAGATTATTCACCTCTTTGCGTAGTTTCTGTTTCTCCCCTTCAGTCTCTTCCAGTTTAGTCTGTAAGTCCTTCTGCTGGTTCTGCGTATCAACTAGTAACTTCTGCAGCTCCAAAACAGATCTAGCCTTTTCTTCAGCATTTTCCTCAAAAGCTTTAAGTCTGTCATTTCTTTCACCCAACAGTTGCTGTAGACATTTTAGCTTTTCTTCATATCTTAAACTCATATCTTCCATCTCAATCTTATGCACTTCACTTTTCTTCACTATATTATTTTCAAACTCTTTTATTTTCTGTTCTAAAGACTGAATGACTGCCTCTTTTTCCTGCATTTTTTTCTGGAAATCTCCAATTATATTTTCCATATCAAGATATTTTTGTTCTTTAACTCTCAATTCTTCCCTACTGCTTGCTAAAACGCCACCACAACAAGCATGCTCATTCGCTAACAATGAATATTTTTTGGTTTGCTCCTCAAGTTCTTTCCTGAGACTTTTGGTCCTAACCTGCTCTTCCTGATGGCTCTTCTCAATACATTCTAGTTTTCTAAGGAGTTGTTTCTGTTTGTTTTGTAATTCTAGATGAGAGTCATTACTCTCTCGTTGTTCCTTCTCATACTTCTGCAATAACGCATCTTTTTCGGTTAAGCCCTTCTGTAACACCTGCATTTTCTCTTTGTATGTCTGTTGGACACTCTCAAGTAAGTTGTTTTTCTCTTGTTCTACAGCAGCTTTTACACTCTCTACTTTTTCCAGTATTTCCTTCTCTAATTCTGTGGGATCTCTTATTGACTTAATTTTTTCTTCTAAGGACTCAATTTTGGCTTCTCTCTCCTGCACTTTCTGCTCCAACTCTCTTAACTGATCCTCCCTATCTTGCTTAAATTGCTGTTCCTTTTCTTCCATCTGAGACAGTAACTGCTTTCTAATAGAACCGATTTTTTGCTCTGCCTTCTTTTTCAGATCAGCCAACTTAGTGTTGCTCTCTGCATTCAGTCTCTCTTCTAATTCTTTCAGTTCTTCCTCTTTCCTTTTAAGCATCACTGACTTCATTTGATCAAATTCCTTCTCCTTTGCTTCAAAATCAGCTTTCAGTGAACCTATTTGCTTCTCAAGATTAAGCACTTTTTCTTCAGCCTTCTTAAATCTATTTTCCTTTTCAAAAGCCAACTTCTCTTCCTGATGGAGTTGACAAGCGATTTCTTTTTTCTCTGTATTTTTTTGTTCATTACACTTTTTAAGTTCCTCTACCAAGGAATCATTTTCTAAAGTTTTCTGAACAATGTCTTTTTCTAGTTCAGCAATTTTTGCTGCTTGTTTTTTTAACTTTGATGTTAACTGACTTTCTTCCTTTTCCCTCCTGTTTTGCTTTTGTTCCAATTCACTTTTTAAACTATCAAGAATCCTGCTTTGTTTAGCCAGCTGTTCCTTCAGTTTATTTAGCTCTTCATCTTTTTTATTGGCTTCAGTATTGCTTAATTCAAGTTTGCTCTGCAAATCTTTGATAGTATCATGATTTTGTGTAAACCTGGTTTGTGCTTTCATCTTCCACTCTGATAGCTGGGCTGTGCAATGATCTATCTGATCAAGAGCTGACGCTTTTTCTTGACTCAGCATCTCAACTCTGGATGATAACTCTTCTACTTGATTTAACAACTGCGACCGTTCCTCTTGATGTTGTTTGCTTAACAGAGATATGGTTGCTTCCTTCTCTGTTAAACTTACTGTGCTTTCAAGTCTAATATTAAGGTCATTAACTGTTTTGTTGAGAACAGACACTTCAGATTGTTTTTCCTGGAGTTCTTCCCTCATTGATGTGACAGAATTGATATTTTCAGATAACTCTTTCCTCAGCTGTGTTATGCAAGTTTCTTTCTCTGATGCTGCTTGCTGCTGATGTCCTCCATCTTTTTGCAATTGTTCCTTTTCTGTTACAAGTCCTTCAATGTCAGCTTTCATGGACACAATTAAATTGTTCTTCTCTTGCAGCTCTTGCATTGACTTTTGCAAAGAAGTAGTAGCAGCAGAATGATGCTCTGTTATTTCTCTAAGCTGAGCTTCTAGTTCAGTTATCTTACCTGTTTTGATTAATATTGCTTCTTTAACTTTTGCAGTTCGGTGCTCACAGTCTGCAATTTTACATGTTACTATGCCAATTTTTTCACTACATTTTTCAATTAATTCATTGCCTTTAGTTTGCAACGAAGCTTCAGCATTCTTCCAAGCATCTAACTGGGCTGTAAGTTCTCCTGACAACCTTTTAAACTCAGTTTCTTTTAGCTGAATTGCCTCTAGTTTTTTCTCATAATTTTCATGATCTTTATATTGAGAAGATTGCACAGTTTGGAGTTTCTCTTCAAGGGCTCTCAGTGTATCAGCCAGCTCAGTAATTGTGGCTTTGTCCTTCTCTTCAACTGCTTTCTGTTTACTGAGCTGTTCCTGAAGTCTTGTCTGCTGTTTCAGGGACTGTTTAAGATCACTTTCCAATTTTTTCAACTGTATTTTCAGGTCACTTTCCTTATCTGACAAAGCATTCATCTTCGCCACTGACTGCCTTAGCTGTTCTTGCAATTCCTTCAGGCACTCCTCCCTTTTCACTTGTTCTTCCTTCAGTTGGGTTATTTCGGTTCTGGAGTCCTCCTTTTCAGCACTGAAGATGAAAAGTTTCTGTTTCAGGTCTCCAACTTCCTGCTCTTTCTCTTGGAGTTCCATATCATGTTCTTCCTTGAGCTCTTCAATCTGCTGATTAAGTCTCTTTTCCCAACTTTGGATTACTTCTTCCAATTTCCTCCTGTGGTCCTCAGCAAGACTGTCTAGTTGCTCTTTCTGATTAGATTCCATTTTTGACACTGCGTCATTGATTCCAGATGAGCTGGCCTGTGCCATTTCCAAAATTTTAGTATTGAATTCACTCTCTTTCTGACTGAATTTCAACTGCTTGTTTTCAAGCTCTTTTTTTAGTTCAGCCTCCTGCTCAGCAAGTTTATTTTTGTAAGTTTCCTGCATATCTTTTGATTTCTGTTTCATCTTCTCCACTTTCTTCTCCTGATAGTTCAGTTTACTCTCATACTCTCCTTGTAAAGCACGAATTTTCTCCTCTGAAGCTAACAATTTCTGTTTAAGCTCTTCCACTTGCTTGTTCTGTAACTTCTTCATGTTCTCCATTTCATTTTCCTTCTCAGTCAGACTTCTCTTCATCTCATCAGCCTTTCTTTGTAGGTCCTTCAGTTGGCTTTCATATTGCTGTGTTAGAGTGGTTACTTTCTGTGTATTTTCACTGCTTTGCTCCTCTAGCTTTGCAGACACTTGGACAAGATCAGCTTCAGATCTTTCTGCAGATTCCTTTAGTTTTCGTTCATGTGCTTTTAACTCCTCCAAATGTCTGTCTTTCTCCTCCAGTGACTGTTTGAGCTTGATGAGCTCCTCTTTGAGTACTTTCTCAACACCTTGAATAGACATTTCATGCTCTTTTAACATTGTTTCAATCACTTCATTGTGCCGTTTCCTCTCTTCTTCCAACTTTCTTTTCAATTCTTGCTTTGTTTCACACACTTTACTATTTAATTTTGAGAGCTCCTGTTCTAAATCATGACGTATTTTTAGTGCTTCTGATAGCTCAGAAGACAGTGTTTCTAATTCTGTTTGTTTCACATCAAGTTTTTCTAATGTTTTTTCATTCATCTCTTCTATGTGTGCACGGAAAATTGTATCTTTCTCTTTCAAAATGGTTTGTATTTCTTGTTGGTGTTTCTCTCTTATTTTTTCTATTTCAGTTATTTGTTGTTGCTTTAAAATTCCAAGTTTTTCTGTCCAAAGCTTTTCTTGCTGCTGTTTCACATTCTCCAGTTCTTTATTGTATTTTTCAACCATATCATTGATTTCCTTACTGTGCTGGTTTTTTTCAGACTCTGTGAGAGTATTTAATTCCTCTGACTGCTTTCTGTCATCTTGTGAATACTTTGCAAGAGAGCTTTCCAGTTCAAGAATCCTCTGTTAGAATAAAGTTTTAAAAAAATATGAATATTCAAAAGGTAACAATTTTAATAATCTTACCAGGTTCACATAACTACAGGTCACTTATTCCATTATTTTTAGTGAATGTCAACTTCTTCTATGAGCCTTTCATTCATCTGGTTTGTTCTCACCCTTTCTTCCATTATGGAGAGTTATGTTATTCAATAAAAAACCTTCTCTTTCACTGCAGTGAAAATAAACACAAAAACTAGAAAACAATGTAACTAATTCAAAAAAGTAAGTCATGCAATATTTATGAGAGATATGTTTGCATTTTCTTCCTAAACTAAAGTACCAACATACAGGATGAAAGATATAGGGAATTTACAATAGTATTATGGAGTTTTGTACCTGCCTACTTTATAATAATTTATCATAATTCTACCTCCCATGGAAATGTTGCTGTAAAGCTTCAATACTTCTTTAGGCAAAACTTCCAAACTGGTATCTGGGTGTGGTGTAATAATGTACAAACTTGCATTAGCCGATAACACAGTCTTACTCATTACATAAAGAAAAGGACACTTCAAAAATTTAAGCAAGTACTTTTGCTTACTGTGGTGGTGCATTCCCCCACTCCTTTTCAGACTGCACTGGTATCTGAGAAATGCTCATTAGGCCTCAGCCTTGGAAAAAACAGCACCTGGAGTCAGCTCTTCCCAAGCTTATCAGAAACCCCACCTATTCCCAGGAAATGCTGCTGTCTAACAAGCTCGTGTTTTCCTTACAAACAGCGTTGGAAACTATTTTTTTCTTGCCTGAATGGCATCACACCCCTATTCCCACACTCTCAAAGCAAGTGCCACACAAACTGTGGCCAGGATGAAAACATTGTTTTGACTAAAGGCCCCTCTCTACTAACCCTGTAAACAGCAGTCCAAAATGGGGCCCTTTGAGCTCTCCTGGACCACACCGGGCTGTGATCAGCAGTCTCCGTCTGAGTGGGACACCTCTCAGAGCTCGTGAACTCTCAAGATTTTTCTACTGGGAGGATCAACAAAAAATGACGAATCCTGGGCCAACATCTTCACTCCTCGAGGCTCAACTCTTCACCCGTTGGGGAGGTGCAAAGGCATGCAAAGTGAGTATTTCACTAACCTTCGAGGGATATTTTTCACAGGCACCTTGCTTGCACTAACTCTTTATGTCTATGTACGTGCACACGAGCTTATGCTATAGCAAAGCTGGGAGAAATGTTGCTTTCTTAGATGTCTATGTACCTTAGATATTTAAGTAAGTTAGATCCATAGTAAGGTTAAGTTGTTAAGCTGTAAGCTAAGTGGAATGCTGCTAAGTGTCTTTCTTTGCTAAGTTGCTAAGTTTAACTTATAGGTTAGGTTAAATGCTGTTAAATGTTATCCCTCTGTTAAATTGTTAAGGTAAGGTTATAAGTTGAGTTAGGTATAAGTTAAGTGTTACTCCTTTGTTAAATTGTTAGGTTTAAGGTATAATTTAAAGTACTCTTAAGTTTGAGTGCTGTTAAACTTTTAGGCCATATTCCTTTTCATTTGTGCTCTTACTGTCCTTTTGTCACACACACACACATACACACCCCTTAGACAGTTCTCAGTTCATTTCTGTTTGATTGCCTGGATTTTGTTTGGTTTTGTCGTTGCTTGTTTTTCCTTAGTGTGCTTTAACTGTCCTGTAAGTAGTAGAGTAAATCTACGAACTTTGTTGTGCTGTCGCTTAATATTAAATCTGGTTTTTACTGATACCCTTGCTGCTGATTTTTTTAAGCAACTTCAAACACTCATTTGTAACACTTACTAAAGTATCTGTATAAGAATGTGTAATGTAGCAGCACCCAGAAATTAAACAGCCTGAAATTTAACTCCTCTTTGTAACATACCTAAATATTAAGTAGATGGATACCAATTCATATCCCACACCATGTTATAAAGTGAATGTATTTCTATATTTTGTCACCTAATCTTATAAAAAAACTAGAGGCTGCAGAACAGCACGGCAATACATTAAACTTTTGCCACTTTAATCCCACAAAACCCAATCACAACAAATCATAATTTGTAAACTTGTCACAGTTAAATACATACTTGTAAATGCAAAGTCTTTTGGAATCTTTACTCACAGTTCTACAAGCCTCTACTTCTTGATGCATCTTCTGAACTTTCTTGTCACACTCAGACTGTATGGCTTTCTTCTGCAGCTCTAATTCTTCTAAGGCTAGGGATTCTTGCTGCTCTTGCTCTTGAAGGGCTTTTAAGCACTCACTCTGATTTTTTTCCTGCATGAAGAAGTACAATTAAACAATAAACTATAAATATAGTCATTACACCTTCAAGAACATTATGATAGGATATTTTCAAGTCAGTTAATAGGAGTCATACACTAATCACCTTTATTTTCTACACAGAAACACACGGAGTTCGTATTTGATCTGTGAAAACATGATTGTAATAAAACACTTCCTTTTTTTCTTGGAAACCATTTGTCTTTGCATGAAAAACATAATGCAATCAAACCTTCCAATTTGGTTTGTTTACCACTATTAATTGAGAATAACATCTGAGAGGAATAAAGTCTGTTCTGACTCGATTCCACTAAAATACTTTTAAGCTTCTATTTCTTCTGTTAAGGAAGTAACCTGTGAAACAGGTAGAAAAATATACTCAGGACAGGACTGTTGAAGTCTCTCAGTCCTAGTCACTACCCATCATGGAGGGGCACAAAAACCAATCCACTGTTTGTAATAGATATATTTATAGATTATATATATACATATATGTTACATATATATCAACTATTTAGGCAAAATTCCATGATTATCTATAGTGGATTACAGTTCATGAAAAAGTGCAAAAAATTCGAACAATTCTTCCCAGTATGATCTCAAAGACAATTCTTTTCTCATGTCAAACACTATGAATAGTTAGCCCTGTTCCCATAGCACAATACAACCAGACATAACCATACAAACACTTTTCAAACAGCCTAATTTTTTGTACTTCGTTTAGTCTAGTTGCTGGGGCTGATTGCCAATGATCCATAGGAAGCAAGTCTAAAAAAAAATTCAAAAAAAGATATAGTTTCCACAAGATAACAGCTACAGCTGTTACTGAGCATCGATAGTGATAAGTTATCATTAGTCAGTCTGGATCATTGCAGCTGCTTTCTTTTCATATTGCTGACATCTCTAAGCTATTTGACTTTTGGAGAACACTCCAATCTTTGAGCACAGAAGGAATCTGTCTGTGGAATAGTGTCAACCAAGACTTCTAATTCCAACTCACACTTAGAGAAATGCCTTTCTATGCATTTTAGGTTTACTTACAAGAGCTGCCTTCATCTTCTCCTGGAACACCTTTTCTTGAGCCTGTAATCTCTCATTTAGCTCCTGATCTTTGGTAGCCAGTTCTTTTTTATGGATTTTTTCTAGTTCAGCAACTCGTTCCTCTGAAGACTTCTGTGAATCAAAGTCAGAAAAAACTCATTTCAAAATATCAACTAACAAACACTTCCTATCTTTTTAATAAGAAAGTAGTACAACAGACAGAAGAAACCAGAACCATCTCTTTGCTCTCTTTGAGTAAATTATGACCACTTGGAGTGCTTAGTATTAAGCACTGACCTTAACCTGACAGTTCTTATTTTCAAGCTTGAAGTTATCCATCTTCCTTCTCAAGTCTTTCATAGTTGTACTAAAGGAAACATCACAATTTCTAAAGACTCTTCTGCCAAGGCAAACTTAATGTTTTCAGCTGAAATGTGGTAATGCATTGCAAGAGCTTTTTTGTAGCTCTCCCAGTATTCTTATTTAACAAGCCAGAAAGTCAAGTGATGAACTCTATGTCGACAGTTACCTACAACCGACATACATGCTTTAGTTTAAAATAATGTAAAAAACATCAGTCATACCCTTAAAGCATCAGCATATTCTCTAAGAAAAATTAGTACCATTATAAATGTCAACACAAGAACTGTAACTTAAGAGTGCTCAAATTTACAGCTTTGCAAGGCATGTGAAGTACTCCAGCAGTTCCTACCTAAATATACCAGATGAAGCACATTATAGAAACTTTGAACCAGCAAACAATATGGCAACAAGTTCTTAAACATTTACACATACTTAGCTAGGATAGCGATTAAAACCTAAAAGTGATCAAAACCCAAGACCCTGGTGGAGATGTGTGAGCTTCCTGCCATTAATCTCTTCTTCTTTTCTCTGTTAAAAGTTCCAAGTGTACTTTTAATAAATAATTTTATTAAATACTGAGAAGCAAAGAGCAATACTATTTATTTATACATGCCACTAATGAACTGATTTAAATTGTTGGAAAAAAAAATCTATGAGGAGCTTTCTAGTTTTTATTAAGTAAATCTTTAGCACAGAAAATAAGTGTTATAAGTTTTATTAACTAGTGAAAGCTTTATAACAGACTTCTGCCATACTGATGTATTTTACAACAATGGCTTAACTGTAATAAAGTTTTTACCTTCATAATCTCAACCACTTCTTGTTTCACTCTGGTTAATTCCTGCTGAAGATTTACTCTCTCTTCTTCGCTTGCCTTTTCTACTGCTTTAATTTTTTCATCCATTTCTGTCTGCAGTTTTTTCCGGGCTTCCTCTGTCTTTTGGGCAATACTTAGAGCCTTCTCAAGCTCTTCAAAAGCTGCCAAGAAAAAAAAAAAGTCTACGATAATTGACAAGTATCTATGTATTTTGACAGAAGAATTTCATAAAAAGAGAAGAATGAACTTAGGAATTCATCAAGAATCCACATGTTTATTTTCTAGAAACGAAAGAGAATAGACAAACAGATGTGAATTTCTTCCAATATATCCTGTAGCTTCTATTTCTTTGCCTATAAAATGCATAAACCATATTAATAAATGAACTATAACACTTCTCTTCTGCCTATACCTGCTGAGCAAACTTTGAAGAAGCAAAAAACAGCTGCACAAAGAAAGGCAATTCACACTAAAACAAGCAGACAAAAGCAAACCAAGAATGACTGCTATGCAAGTCAGTTATTAGTGGGTCATTAGGAGTTTCTCCTGAATAGAATACTGATGTATAATACCAGGCACTTTATTTACCTAAAAGTAATTCCAAACTGTATAACCTAGAGAATTGTTTCTTTAAACTGTGTTTCATAGAGTCCACAGAGATGGCTTTGCTAATTTCATTATCTCACTATTTACATTTGATACACACTTCTACCAGTGTAGTAGCTGAGTATTAGACTGTCCTGCACTTCTAACTTCACAAATACAGTGTAAAAATAAAAAAAAAAATTAAAGTTAAGATTTGCTCCCAGAAAACTTGAATAGCTATAAGTTTTTTCAAAAGAACACTCTAGCTGCAGTGTTGAAATTTATTTACTCTTGCACAGGATACACAAATCCTCTGAAACACATTTTAATTTACAAAATAGAAGCAATAATTCCACAGCTTCATCTCATTCTAAGGAGAAGTATTCTAACATGCTTTATTCACTTCACAGACAATAATTTAGATTGTTGCGGGTTTAGAGGTTTGGGGAATTGAAAATCAGGCAGAAACATCAGTTGCAGCAGTCTTGTGGCTAAACGCCAGCACATTTACTAAAATTACTTGATTTTGTAGTGAAGTAAGGACTAATAGTAGGCTGTTGCCCTGGTTTTACAGGGCCTCATAAGTTGTAACACTGTAGTTGTAGTTTTTCATGTTTGTTTTGTAAACATGGTCCTTGTTTTTCTAAACTGGGATTGTTTTGCACTTGTGGAATTGTTTTTTATTCCTTTTCCTGGGGTGGAGAAAGATGATTAACCATGTTTTTGTCCTGTAAACCTTCAGGGGAGTTGACCCCTTTCACCAATCTTTGACTGTCCTTAGAACCCTATAAAAATAGATAAAGAAGGGCAGGGCTTTTTTAGTCGGTCCTGCCTGGTGAAACCACTGCTGCTCTGTGACCCGCGTGTTTCTTCTGTTGCTAACTAACCAACAGTAGGCAAGGCAGGTTTATACTTTAAAGAATATAAAAAGAAATTTATTAACAGACTTAAAACAAGTAATAACAATGATAATTAGGAATCAGAACAAGACCTCTTTAGAACACTCTTCCTCCTTCCCCCCC
>VZTZ01020161.1:131099-166802 GCA_013400955.1 Drymodes brunneopygia | reverse complement strand
GCCGTGGCTCAGCTGCCGGGGCCGGCGTGGCTGTGTTTGGGCTGCAAGGAACTGTCCGAGCCCTTTTCTCATGCTGAGCCGCGGGGCTCCCCGGCCAAGGTGCATCCAGGCACCACGAGGCCGGCCCAGCCCCTTCCCCCACCGCGAGAAAATCGACTCAGCCCGAGCCAGGCGGAGTGCAGCCAGCGAGGCTCCTTAATCGAGAGCAGCAAAAGTAAAGTCTCTCTCCTTGTTCAGAGCGAAGCCGAGCGACACTGTTACTGTTACCTCCCGCATAATGTTGCCACACGAAATTAAACGATGGGTCCGAGCTCCTTCTCCTCTTCCCCTCCCCCCCCCCTCTGCACCAGCATGGTGCAAGGGGGGAGAGGAAAGGCACGTCTTGTCAGTCCACCAGAAGCCGAAAAGAGAACTTCTCCAGGTGCTCACCGGGTTTTTATGAGTTTTTTTGGAGGCGGAAGCTGTAGTAACTGCTTTGGGATACCTCATTTCCGACTCCGCCTCTTTTTTTTATGCCGGGAAGTTTTGATATAAGTTATACTACCACATAGATATAAAAAGAAAACAAATAAATTGCAGTATTGTGAGCTTGTTTATTTATTCAATATCCCTAAAACTCACTACAACTGATGTCAGAATCTATACAGAATTATACAGAACTAGAGTTCAATCATTATTAGGGAAATGTCTTTTCCCAAATGGATAATGAATATGGAAAACCCCTGTAGTATATTAGAAAAATTCAGTCTCAGACCACTCTACTATATGGTTAGTACTTAACAGAATTTTGGCAAAACACCTCTGTAAAATTCAAAATCACAGTGCCAATATCAAGACTGTAATTTATCAGAGCACAACCTCCTAAAACTATATTATTCTTTATACCCTGGACTACTTGGATTCTATTTTGCAAGGAAACAGAACAAAATAATTTTTAAAGCATTCTTTAGTATGCTAAGCTTTCTTCCAATAAATTCTATCTCCAAAAGAAAGTCATAATAGACTCACACATCTCTAGTTTTTTTTGATTCATCATTAGTTAGTAGGCATTCACAGCAGTTATTGCCATCTTTGCTTTTTTGAAATTATCTTTAAAAACATTTGGGAATGTGTTTGAGAAGTGACCAGTAATTTCCATTCCATATCTTTTGATAACATTAAAAACTGAAGATTTTAACCAGTCTACACTTTCGAGGCAATGCTGCAAATATGTTTTCAAGTAACTTAATTTCATAAAACTGGATTCCCACAAATTCTGACCTTTTACAGAATTTTCTTCTGTTTTCTGAGGAAGCCTTTTTCTGACTACTCAGAGAAACAATTATGCTTTAAGGCAAAATGGGGCTGTTAATGACTCTGGCAATACCAAAGCACACCACTGTATCCACTTTTCCACTCCTGGTTCTGCTTAAATGCTGAAACTGTTACAAAAAAATTAAGGTCACTACAGATTATTTCAAGCAGGAAAACAGTCTAAAATGTAATACAAGCATGCACAAGGCTTATAGATCCTTATTTTGCACAGTTCTTCACAGCCCTATCAAGGCATTTGCCATCTGCAATGTGCAGGACTCAAGTTCTCTCCCCCTGCCACACCAGGCACAACTTGATTATGAATACAGCCAGCAGAACTGTGTTTGGAGAATGGTAGTGACTTCCCTGATGCTCCTCTTAGTCCTAACAAAAGCAAGCCAAGCAAAACTGGCCAAGTACTTCAGTACTACAGCATCATGTTTTTCCAAAACCAAACAAAAAACCCCAAACAAGCAAACAAAAAAACAAAAAAAACCCCCACCCTGTGGACCTTTGCAAGTGCAGCTTGAAACTAAAACCTGCAAGTAGAATATTAAGTTATTTCACTTTTCCATACACATTTTCCAATTCTTGTTCTGAACACCATGTATGTTATTTTCATTTGAGAAATCTGCTACTTCTGCAAAAGGAAAGAGAATACATTTGCCATAGCCCACAGACCAGCCAAAGAGAAGATCCACGCTCACACTAGGATTGACTACCGATATGAAATTGCTGAGCAACATGCAGTACAAAAGCTGCATCATACGTGATATTATGTGACCATAATCACATGCAGGATGTTAATACAAAAACCAGATAAAAGCTGATGGCTAAAAAGCAAGAAGGTATGAAAGTACGAAGAAGCAATACTTCAAAGAAACACAGTTAGCTCTCTAAAAGTTAAATTATATGCATCTCAGGCACATTTAGCCCTTGAGCAAAACAGAATATTTTCATTCAAAGTAGTTAATTCTAGTGTAGCTGGACATAACCAAGTTTCAAACCAGCATAGGGCCGAACTACCATCAAGCAGACAGAATGTGATCTCTATTATCACTGTTATTTTTAATCTGTGAGAGATTTTAATTGTACCATGTATAAAAGCATGAAATAAAGTCCATGTTTTTATTTAAATACACCTACTCTGAGTGCAGAGTAAAGGCACTGCCTCTGCGTTCTTCTCCAGCCTGCAGAACTTTGTTCAGGGAAGATCTTTCAACCAAGTATTGGCTGAATGAAGTCTCACAAAGGCCCATTAGCAAATCAGAAATAGAAACAAGCACACCAACCAAGTCTCAGGTGAGTCTTGCAAAACCTCATTCATGTGACAAAGCCAGACAAACTGAAAACCTTCCTGTGCAGTATGTAAATCACAGAAAATGAGTACAAGCAGAATTTAAGGAGTGCAAGGTTTGCAAACCTGGTTTTTATAAAACCTGTGAGAGTTGACTACTTTACCTATGCCACTCCAAAGTACCAATCTCAGTTCCCTTCGCCTTGCCCTTCCCACCCAGAGTAACACTTTGCACTGCAAAGCCTTCCTGCTTCCTCTGGTGGCGTCGCACACCTTTTCTCTTTGCCTACAGTGCCTCCTAGTGCTAAAAATTGTGAAGGAAGCAAACCAGCTATCTAAACCGGCTGGCAAAGGAGGGATTACACGTTCAGTTTTGGAGGGCTGAGAGCAGGCATTGTGTCCAAATTTTGAAAAAAAACGGTTGAAATAATTTCTGTAGGTGATTTCTGCATCCAGGTAGGATTTTAAATGCACAGTCCAAGCCTTTTTCTTTTTTCACTGAAGAAAGGTGAAAAGTACATGTTAATTAAGCTTGCAAAAGAAATACTGCCTACAAATAGGATTTGCTTTCTAAAGACTTTATTTACTCATAGAATATAAATAAGTCAGTAATCTGCATCCTGAGAAGTCATAAAGTACTTTTGCTAGGTAATCTCAGGAGAAACAAACTTAAATTTACCTGGAAATTTACAAATGCTAAAAAGATCTTTGTTGAAGTAAAAAAAAAAAAAATGTGTTGCAGTTACCTCAAGTAGAAGTGCCTGAGAAGCACAGAATTTACTTTTTGGAACCCAGTTCAAGCACCCAATGTGTGACGTAAAAAAACCAGAGCCCTTACCCCAGTCCTGTTCATACAAGGCTTGGGAAAGGCATCATGATTCACTTATCAGCATGTGTGGATGCACAAAAACAAGATGCTCTGTGAGATTTCAATATAATGTACCTCCAACTAAAAAAAAAAAAAACTTCAACCAGGGAGACCAAGTTACAGTTTACACAACAAAAATAAGCATACATATCTTTTCACTATTTCATTATACAAAAATGCATTCACATTAAATCAAACACTGGAGCAATTCACTGAAGTCCTGATTTACAAAGAAAAATGACAGGGAGGTAACAGGAGGCAAGATGACATGGAGAACTACACCACTTTTTAGTCTCCAAGCAGCACTACAAAAGTAAATTTCAAGTGTATTATGCTTATCCTTCTTTTGCTATAACATAAATGAAATTAACATTTCTACTTCATTCCATGAATTCAATCGTCACTGAACCATAATATAGAAAAAGAAGTCTAGAATTTAACAGTCTAGATGTAGTTCTGTGCCATGTGGTCTATGATGACCACAGTAGAGCAGGGAGGCTGGACCAGATGACACACTGAGGTCCCTTTAAATCTTACCTATTCTGTGGTTCTGTGAAAGTCACCTCACATTAACTATTCCAAAACCAGAACTTTAAATGTTGACCTCAAATTCATGAAATTGTCCAATTCATAAAACTGTTACAACTCAAAGGTTGCAGCCTAAAAAGCAATTCCAGGCTCTCCCGGTATGCAAGGTGGTTTTGTCAAATAATTTAGTTCCACTGTATTGAACCACACTAACACTGTAGATAACAGTATTTTTTGAATGTATTAAGCCAAGGATGTAACAGAAAAATCTAATAAAGATCACCTTACAATTCTGTTTTAAAAGCAGTGTCAAGTAATTTTCCAAGGGGTCCAAGACACATATATGCATGCTTAAAAGACTATAATAAATAAATGCACTCAAAGGTAAAGTTGATACTTATGCACTGTAAAATCAACCAAAGTACTTAAAATTTTTGTTTAAAAAAGAGCACATTTAATGCACAAATCTCCCTCTAGAAAAGTATAGTGTACTCAACACAACATTCATTCAAATTAAATTACTTCTCATTACAACAGAAAGTTTTCCAGTTGTCTACAGAATCATCTCTAATCTGATTTCAGCTTCTGGCTAGACAAACATGAAGAAATCACTGTATTAATTAGTGTGTGTAGATACTACATTAGTACTTCATAATTGTTTCTGCTGCCTCAAAAAACACTATTGCAAATAAATATGACAATAACTTCATATGTACAGGAGTATTAAGATTCTTCAGCTTCTTTTTTTAATCATGAAGAGCTTCCTAGTCTCCCAGTACAAAACAACTTTAGCAGGACTGACTGACTTCTGAAGTATGAATTTCCAGAACTAAAAAGACACATGCAACTTCGAAAGGGTAGGAGAGGAAGGTACCTAATCAAAATGTTTGTTACTTTCACAAGACGTATGTTTCAGCTGCTTTTCTGTATTACAGCAGAATGATCTATCCAAATCAATCTTTAAAATTGCAAGCTCTAATCTAAATCTATCTAGATTTAAAATAAACCACTAGGAACTGTATTGTTTGAAATTCTCATTGCTTTTTAGAGAAAGAAAATATGTGTAATATTTTATTCAAAGTAACACCTGAGCTTCTGCCAAAAGAGTGAACTTCTTTACATGCCCATAAGAATAAATTAAATTATTCTAAAAGAATTTTGATGTAGTACAAAACAATTTCGCTGTTTAAAAAACAATGGTTTAACTTCATTTCAAGCAAAAGGAGAACTCCAAGAACATGTAATATTACCTAATTTCCATAAAAAGCAAACTACATCATGTAACAATTACATAAATGTTCCTCTGTTACAAGCCTGAAGCAAATGGAATCATCACTGCTGTTTCACTTAAATCAGAAATGCTTCCATTAAAGTAATTGAAAGCAAATGCTTGCTATGGTTATAACATTTTTACTTCTTCACAAACTCTTACACACACACTGCTATGTTTTATATGTGAACTCCTGACAATTTATAGGTAGTTGCAAGTTTCTCTTCTTAAGTTAGACCAGAAGAAGACTCCATCCATCTTTTCTCCCATAGATAGGGAAGTACAGCTGCCTTTCAGAAGTTTCCTTCCTAAATCCAGTTTTATCGGTAACAGACAAATCAGTCAAAAGCATCCCTAAACTCTGCTGTTCAGAAGTGAAGTTAGTAACAATGGTAGCACGGATGTTATGTGGAACAATTGAAAAAAAGCATCTCTTAATATCCATTCCAAAAAATGGCTGTTGAAAAAGACCATACTGAAGCTTTCTGATGTACAAATGTGAAAGCCAATAATCTACGTATATTCTTACCAGCTCTCTCAGATTTTTCTTTCTGTTCTTTTAATTCCTCGCCTTTTGTAGTTACTTGTTTGATTCGAGCACGCAGTTGGGCTACCTCCTCCTCCTTCATTTCCAATGTTTCATGCATTTGTCGCTTTGTCTCTGCAATTACCATGCCCTATGGAAAAGGTCCTTGTGATAAAAAGCTAGCAAATAAATAAGACCTGAAACAATTTCAAGCCTTGCCAGGAATAAACTGTAGTCTGTTACTACAAGACCAGAGATTATGGGATTTTTCTGTGTCAGAAAACAGAAAATGCTAACAAAATAGGGATAAGAAGAGGGATTATTTTTAAGAGTATCCAAAATTTATCTAGTGGTGAAAAAAACTCTAGCAACCACAGACCATCCAAAAACTTCCTCCTTCTAGTACAGACAATTTCCTTTGAACCATAGATTCTACAAACTAAAAGCATGGTAGAGTCTGTACTTCTCCTTTGAGAATACACTATACAATATTAGTCATGTCGCTTATGACACCACCAGAAGTTACTCCAGGTACCAAGACTGTGATTAAAAAAACTTTTAGGGAGCTAAAAACTGGGGAAGTCCCTATTGTCTATCGAAAGTACAGTTACTTTACTGATTATTTTTAAATTAATTTAATTGTATCTCACCTTCATTTGTGTTTGGGGTTTTTTGTTTGTTTTAGAGTTGGCATCAAGGAGTGCATTCAGTATATCTGCTTCATCTTAAATAATATCATGTTGCAGTATTAAGTATAACCTAACAGACATATGCCTTATGGTATATATACAATAAAATTCTTAAGTAGCTTAAATTATTTGTTTATTAAAACATAGATTAAACCATCAGATCACTAAAACCAGCTTCTAATACTAAGAGCCAGATATTTTGTGTTTTAAACAATCTTCCTCAAAACCTACAGCTTTGTTTACCTTGTCTTGTTCTAGCTGTTCAATCAAATTCTTTGCATCACGTAGCTGCATAATCAGTTTAGTCTTCTCAGCCATGTGAAGGTCCTAAAAAAAGATCCCAACCACAAGTTGGTTGACAAACAGCTTAGCTTTGGCTCTTACCCTGCACTATGCCTTGGAGGAAGAACACAGAACACAATCCAGGGAAACTGAAGAGGGCAGTTTTAAATTACTTTAACATCTCCCAGAGGTAGGCTGCCTTATGGCTTCTATAATAATTCAGAAATCTGAAGGCTTTGCTAGAGCCTCCATACATGAAGTTCTGAGTTGTTAAAGTAAAACAAGAAATACGTCTAAGATTTCTGCTCTATTACATGCATCTTGGTTTACAAGAGGATCTCAGCAATGCAACATAAATGATTGTTACTAGCCTTGTTGTAGAAAACGTAGTTAAAATACTCAGGTCTTTCAGAGCTTTTTCAAACCAAGCTAGCGCTCAGAGATGAAGACAGAGAGGGAAATCCGATCTCTGTAACTCAAGAAAACCCAGCTACACTTAGCACATTTTCAGGTTTCATTAGCCACCTTACTTATGCTCCACACTCAGCATTAATGGCCTTAAAAGGAAAATTAGCAAAGTATTAATTTATTAGCTTTGGGATTGCACCTATGTCCACTATATTGTGATCTCCACTGCCCTGTCGTGTCCTTTTTTTTCTGTTAATTACATAATTACATAATTAATGCCTTGTTCACTATGTCTTAAAGGTTTAGCTCTGCTCCACTTTTCTCACTTTACCTTCTGTCTTCTGTGCTAGGACAGTCTTTCTCACCCCAGTTTCCCACATCTACTTATTTCTGATGCCATTCTGAGAGTTATTTATACAGTAAGGTTTCATACCCTACTTCACCACTCAAGAATAACTGCTGAGTGTATTAATTTCAGGTGGGTTTTGCACCTTTATCTCCAAAAAACTACTGGGACAGTTTGTTTCATGGTCTGCCCTCCTAATAAATGTTGGAAATACTGGAGTTCTTACTGTATTTTCATGGTTACCCATAAAGCTAAGAGCATTTTCCATACCTTCATCTTCTCCAGTTCCTGCAGCCTCTCTTCCAGCTGTTCTTGAAGTGCCTCTTTCTCGTTGGTTAACTGGGCACAGCACTCCTTATGTGACTGAATAGTCTCCTTACAACGTTGTAGCAAGTTCTCTTGGCGCTTCACCCTCTGATTAAGAGTTTCCAGTGTTTTAACAGAATCTTCATTACACTCTATAAGACAACATACCAACATTACCATATGCACGCCATTTCCAAAATGCAGATCTGCATTCATCATTCACAATGCGGTGGACTCATAGGTCTCTAGAGAAAGTTCTGTGAAGTCTGCAAAATTCCTAGTTCCTACTGTAAGTGCCAGAAACATTCTACACATGCACAGAATAGTAAACATAGTCTTTCACACCAAGTTAGCTTACAAAACCCCAGTTACTTTATCAGCTTCAAAATGAAGCTATTAATCAACAAGGTTTTTTTATGTAATTAAAAAGCTATCATGATTTATAAACCTGCCTGCTGCTACTAACAGAATATGCATAAATGTGAAGCAAAGCAAATCACACCTCTCAAGTGCCATGCACACAGATTCTTGCTTTCCCAAGGCTGGGTATGACATTAATTCTAAAATATCCAGGTTGGCAATACTACATTCAGCAGGATAAAGGTTATACTTAGTGTCTTTCTGAGTTGTACTCATATAATCATAGAATGGTTTGCGATGGAAGGGATCTTAAAGATCACCTAGTTCCAACCTCTGCCATAGGCCAGGACACCTCACACTAGAACAAGTTGCTCAGAGCTCCATCCAGCCTGGCCTTTAAGATTTCCAGGGATGGGGCAGCCACAACTTCTCTGGACAACCTGTTCCAGTGCCTCACCACTCTCATAGTAAGGAATTTTTTCTAATGTCTATAATTTAAACCTACTCCCTTTCAGTTTGAATCACTGTGGAACTAGCACATTCAGTAGTATTTTACTGTGTGCTTCTGCTCTGATGCTCTGGAGGCTGCAAGAGTATTTGGCATTGTACTGGATTTGCATGGCCAAGCTTCAGTAGCGGANCCTCTCCCTGAGCAGCAGATGAAACCACAGGTGATGAACTGACCATAACCCCCCTTCCCTGTCTCACTTCCCCGTTGGGGAAGGAGGTACAGCTGGGAAGGAGAGAGGGGTGGGGGGAAGGTGTTTTTATGGGTTTATTTTACTTCATTTTATCCTGCTCCGATTTTATTAGTAATTAGTTCACTTCTTATCTCTAATTCAAGCCTGTTTTGGCCATGGTGGTATTCAGTGAGGGATCTCTCCTGGGCCTTATCTCAGCTCATGAACCCTTTAAATTTTCTCTCCTCTGTTCAGCTGTGGAGGAGAGTGAGAGAGTCGCTTTGGTGGATGCCTGGTACACTGTAGTCCAGAGGCAGACTAATGCACAAAAAACATGTTGAATCACAATTTTTCATTATTGACTAAGTAATAGAAAAACCATGGCAATATATAAGAACATCTCTCACCTAACGCTTCATACCATCCCTACATATAAAAACCATAGCAGATCCTGAACAAATATAATTTCAAGATGTATGTTTACTTCTGTCTTAACCCTACCTTTTATGAAGGCTACTAATGAAAGACACTTTTATTACATATCAGCATTATAATGTCCCTTGCTCAGTAATCAAATATATACTACACTGAGAATCCCATTAATTTAAACCTCCAGAAGCGAGGAACACTTAGGTTATTCAATAGCAGGAATATCAAAATTGATCTTTGTTTTTACTTTTTTTCTGATAAAACAAGAGGCAAAAAAAAACCCCAAACACACAAACAAAAAGACAGAGACTGGTAACCAATCTGCTCTCTAAACTCCAGGAATAGGTCCTCACTTATGGGGGACAGAATCTCTTAATTGTATTAAGCGGGGAGAGTAACAACACCTACCAACAAAGCAATATTTACAATGTTATTATCAATATTGACAAAGGAAAGACATACCAGATCTGAATTCTTACGAAAACTTAGTTTCTTAAAACGGTTATTCTGTCATCTAGCTGCCAGATTGTTTTCAAAGCAATTGTGTTCTTCTAGAAAATACAACCTTACTATGACATGGTCAGCCCTAATATTGTTACTCAATCATAAATAATAGCAGGTTTATTCCCCAAAATGTAAGGTCTCTCGAAAAAGCCAAAATACCTACCATTGCTTCCTGGTTCCACAATATTTTCTGCACTGACATCTTCTGCTGGATTTTGAACTTGTGGTTCTGATTGGACATTCTGATCAGGCAATTCAGCGCCTATCTGACCATTCTGTAATCTCTGTTTCAGCAATGACACCTAAACAAAATGCTCTTTTTGTTAAAAAAGTCCAAGGATTCTAAGCAGATAATTTTTTAATCTTCAAAACTAGAGTGAAATTAATTTTGATATTAGCAAGTAGAAAAAGGAAAAATCTGTCTGAAATTTTCTACCATTTTTAAAAAGTCAGAATTATGCTTCCAATTAGCAAAAATAAAATGACTATGGGTAGAGAAACAAAGACCAATTAAGCAAAACACATGAATTTTGCAAGAGCAATTTTAGATCAGACATCTGCTGATGTTGTCTTGGTAACAAAAACATCACAAAGGTATTTAAGTGCAAATCAGTCAATCATATTTAACATAAGCGAGATTTATACAAAGGTATCCTCTTCCACAAAGACACACTTGATTTCTAGAAAATTCTAAATTGACAAGAAGCTTTACAATTTCAGAACAATTATAATAAAATATAGATATGCATTACAGGAAATACATAGCTAAAAAGAAAAAGTAAGAAGAGCTGTTTTAAACAACATCTGGATGAATTACCTTACCTGAGTTTGCAAGACACTAATAAGTTGATCCTTTTCTTCCAAGGAAGCATCAAATTCCTCTTGGAGATGTTTCTTAGCTTGTTGATCCATCTGGAGCTCCTGATAATACAAACACATCTCAAATGGATACTGAAATGTGAACTCAAAAGACTTACAAAAATATTGTGAAATAATATCTAAAATATCTCTTTCATAGTTGTGACCCCAGAATACAACCATAAAGTGTATATTTTTTCACTATACAACATTCCACACAATATAATGAGACCATCCAATTATAATACCAGCATTAAAACAGCAAGAGTCTAGATTTGATGCAAAATTATCAAGGATTCTCTTTCCTAAAAATAAGTTTGTATAGGAATCATTTCAAGCCTGCTCCTGAGAAACTGTCTTCGATGCACACATTTCTCCTGGAAGCTGAAGACTGCCCTTTGGTAGATTCTTCATTCAGCCACCAGATTAATTCAACATAAACAGCAGAAATGTAAAATTAATTACACTCATTCAATATGCCACCATTCTAAAATGACAAATGCCACATATAAGAGAAGAAAATTGGTCTTTTTATTCCACAAATGTCTCTCAAGTGAGAAAGGCAGAGAATGCCAAATAATTTAAATATGTGGCTTTGCTTGATACTTACATGCATTTGTTTGGTTGAACACTCTTAGTAACTTGTAGATATTGCCTCAATTCATTAGTAGGATCTACAGAGTCTTATACTTCCCAAAGGACATTTCTTCTAGTTACTTCCTATGCTTTTAAAGTTCAAACATTTAAATTTCTTTAAATAATTATCATTCTAATAGAAAATAAATGTACTTAAATTAATTCACATCTAACTGCTTATTGAGAGAACCAGAACCACACATATATCATGCATGCACTGCAAATATTTTCAGAAACTTTTATATCTTTTTTATTTATAACTTTATTTCATCCATATATATCTTCCCCATGATTTACCACAGGAAAAGAATGCTTCTATGACTGTTATTTTGCAAGGGTCACTTGTATAAAAGCAATCACCACCCATAAACATGAGTTCCATTAGCCAGGCAAAGACAGAGTACAATAGAAAGAAAGATGAAAAAGCAAATGAGACAAAACAGAGCACTGGATGCTTTCTTCGCTGCTTTCTTCACACTCTAGATCTTATTTTTATGCTGTCTTGCTGTCTATCCCTTACCTCCAACAGATGAGGCTGATACCAGTTACCAGAAAACCACAGCTGTATGAGCTGAGCCTGCCCAACCATGCATAGGCAGGACAGTGAGGAAGAGCATCACTGCAAAAACCATTCCTCTCTTCCCAACTATATCCACTTAACACTGCATTGCCTCATGTTCTCAGCAATTACTGATCACACTTCTGCCCTGTGCTTCTGAGCTTTAGAAGCAATTCCTTTCAAACAAAGCAAAGTAGGCCAGTGTGAGAACAAGTGTTAAAAAGGTATACTGAAACCAACACAGAAATGGTCCTCTTTGGATCTCAGAGTCCCTTCTGATCCTTTTCTGAGAACACTGAAGACTGCTTTAAGACTGGTTTTGACTAATTACTCCTAACAGGAGAAAAGAAAGGTAAGCAAAACCACATTGATTTCTAGGGACTCTGTGTCACACTGTCAATTTAGCCCCAAAGAAGATTAGTTTGTTCTTACATGGTCCTCTTAGAAGAAACTTGCCAGATTCAACATATTTACAGGGAAAATGGACTGTATGATGAAGAAAAGGATAATTAAAATTAATTTCTGATAACAAATTACTACATCAATTAATGAACTACTTTGGACCATTTTAACTTCCGCAATGGAAACTTACCATTTTATTTGTAATTTTTCCTTTGTTGTCTGTTTTACCTAATGCTGCAACACCTGAGCTTCCAAAATATCAGAAAAACACTTTTTGAAGTGTATCAATTAATGAAAAAGAATTTCAGCATTAGATTTGAAGGAATCTTTAAATTTACAAGATTGGTAAGAATACGATTAAATTTTACATGAAATATATACATACAAATGCATATATATAAATCAGAAATGTATGTTTAACTTATCTACATATATGAATCACAAAGACTATGACAGAAGTGAAAAATAAAATGCACATGTCCAACTCTTTGTCATACACCAAAGATTTAACTCTGCTCTGTAGAAGGCAACAGCTGGTCTGAAAACTTCACAGACCTTAATTTGGACACGGTTAGCTTCTAGTCATGAGAAAAGCCCATGAGAAGAAAAAGAATCAGTTTTTACCTGTGAGAATGTAGCATCAGCAGAAGTAAGGAATTTTAAAAACAGAAAGAGAAATACAGCAACAACTGTGCACCTGGTGTTCTGCAGAATGCTTGAATGCTTATGCTATAGGTAACCAGTAGTAGTATATTGTAGTTAAATAATGGCCAATGAATCTATTGTAGTAACTTAGTAGCCAGTAAACATATAGCACGAATGATAACATACAAAAGTATATAAAAGAGGCAGCTCTCTTGAATAAAGGGTCCGAGGCACTGTCCGTGTTATGTTGTGCCTGCCCCAACAGCGACACTGTTACACATATGCCTTCCTGATTTTAATAAGTAGCAATAAACTGGAAAACTAATCCTACAGGAGCATGCAGATATGGACCTAACAGTAAGCTTTTTCATTTGATCTTGTAGTGATCTGGAAAAGATACAAGCTTGGCAAGCCAATTTTGACAGTAATGCAATGGATTTTTCCCTCCTATGCAGTGACAGTTTAGCTTAGGACATGGTGACAGTCCAGGCACAGGCTACAGCTCAGATGAGCACGGTACACACAGCACTGACCCACTGTTCTCAGCTGCTGAGGTAGAAACAGCACAGATGTGAACCAAAATGCTATCCAACTAGCACACACAATTCATAGCCTGCTTACATGAATTACTCCCTGGATAGCTGAAGAGTGTCCAGCGATTTGCCAGTGACCTCCCTTGAAATGACTGCCTGCCTGATCAGTCACAGGGATAGTTCCTTGTTGGATGAGCTTGAGCCTTGAGTACACATACGGCCAGATGTTCACAGTCCCCATCCCTCATAATGAAGGGGACAGGTCCTGGTCCCTGTTTGTGCGCAAAACACCCAACTGCCTGGAGTGAGTCTGCCTTCAGGCAAAGGTGGGACCTCACCATGGTCTAATGGCTCCTGCAACCTTCATGCCAGCACTGCTGCTCAGCATGGCACATGCTAGAAGCAGGTGTGCAGTCATAAGACAAAGCCTGTGACTCTGGGCTAAATGGTACCCAGCTCTCCAGCAGCGTAAGAGTATGGACAGAGGACCTTGCACACCCATCTCCAAACCTGGTGTTGCACTACTCGTGAGGCAATAAAATGGCTTCAGCTTCACATTGTGCTTCACCAGGGTTTGACAATATGGTGTTTTTGAACTTGCCCTTTTAATCTGTTCTAACTGATCATCTGTACATGTTTTTTAAGACCAGTATGTTTATTATCAATACCAAATACACTAGAGCTTCTCCTTTTAATTTCACTATAACCTAAGGAGTCAAGTCATAACACAACCTACCTGATTTTATGATTGAAACCAAATTATATTAAAATCCATAAAACAATGTAAGTATTACAACTGAGATAAAGATGAATATTTTTTTTATTATCCTAATTTTTTTTATAGTCATTGAAATCCTTACTAAAATGTTCCTATTACTTGTGTTTGCCTGAATTGTTTGTCAGCAATAAAAGAGCAACAAATTTCACAGGGACATCTATGACTGGGCCCAATAATACTGCAAGAACTACACACACTTCTACTTATTTCACAATGAACAGGAGAATTATTTCAGTTGGTAATGCATTGCTCTGTCTTAAGAGTATAGCAGTTAAGTTGCTGAATGGGAAACAAGCCAGAGGAGTAACTCCATATAAACAAAAAAACAAAAAAAAAAGCTCTGTAATAGAAAATACTTCGTGAACAAAAAAGTCAAAAGCTATGCAGAAAAAGATCCTATGTAGGTGTGATATAAAGTAAACATGCAATCAATAAAGGAAATTACCTCTCTCAGTTCTCCAATTCTGCGAAGCGCTTTATCCTGGCTTTGACTCAGAATGCTCTTAAGAAAAAAGGAAGAATAAAGATCAGATGTATTAAATGTAATTTTAAAATGGATAAATAAATTCTAAAAATTCACAGATGTAATGACTTGCTTCTCTTTCAAGTCATGCTTGATGTGCTAGTATTGTCATAAACTGCCAACTGTGGGTTGGCAATCTATCACCTGAAGTCAGCTGACGCAACAAAAAAGGCTGGAGTACAATACTTCACAGTTATTTTGACAAATTAATTCTACCTTGGCTTCCTTAGAAATCCCATCTAAGAAATTATCTTCTGTTACACACACAATGCATGAAAAGCTGTATTGGCACTACACATATTAGGATTCAAAAATGCACACAGGCAAGAGAGAATGAAAAGTAATGTTTACCTGTAGCTTCTTCTTTTCCCGCTGGATAACTTGATAAGCAAACACTAGCTAAAATACACAAATCAGATATAAAGATGATAATGCATCTGTGTATAGCCATCAAAATAATTTCCTTAGTTGTATTACTACCTGCATTTTCAAACTCTTCAATCCACTTGAGAATGCTCTTTTGACAAAAATGTACTTAAATGTTTCCTTTCTCAATCTATAAAATATCTCCAATGTGTTAAAAAATACAAGCCTGCATGACAAAACAATGATGTTACTCAGCATTCATACACAGTTTTCCCTTCCCTGAGAAGAGATACCACATACCATCACTCAACACAGGGGGTCAAACACAACAGTATCAGAAAGTTATATCCCAGACAGCTACCCCACAGGGGTAACCATTTGTAAGAGTATATGTCGCAGGGAGAGTAAGCAACAGTAATTTTACAAAGAGCATGCATTAAAAAATACATTTCTAAATTTAACATTAAAAAGTCTGTGTAATGTTCTCATCCCATATGCTTTGAATATATCCAGCAAAGACAGATTGAAAGTGGACAGTATTTCATTTCTCACTGTAAGCTGACAAAAGGAGTAACTGCACAAGTTAGTTTACTTAAATACTTGATTACAACTGCCAAAGCTGAAGTAGTATAATGACACTTGGAATTAGAACATTCTATTTTCAAATTGATGAAAAACTTAAGAAAAGTAAATCTAGAACAGCGAAACCAGAAATCATTAAGTCAAAATATATATTCAAATTCTTATTTAAAACAAACTAAACACTTTCAGAATTCAAAATTACTTTTAATTTCAAAGTCATATTTATTTTGCCCTTATAAGAAAATCAAAACTGCTGTGGGTGGTTTCCTTCACCATATTTTTGAGATGCTAACTTTGCATTCTAATTTAAGAGAGAAAAAATATTTCTGCCTTAATTACTCATTATATGTTGAAATAACTTTCTTTCAAGCTCCAGCAAAACAATTCTTTTCAATTAAACTAAAGAAACTCACAAAACCAGGAAAAAAACCCAAGCGCTTTTGACAGAGAAAGTTAGGACTTGGTGGACAAATTACACTAATAAAAAAACCCCAAACAACCAAAAAAAGCACTAAAATAAACCCACCAACTGAAGAACTTTCATTTTAGCAACTACTATTTACATAAACTTTAAAAAAATACTTATTACACTAGCTGGAAGTGAAGGAAAAACTACTGTGAGACAACTGCTTTTTCAGGCATATGCTGAATATTGCAGTCACTGTATACATATTTTAGATTCCAGGGATTTTGACGAAAGTCAGCACAGGAATTTTTGTATCTGAGGGTAGCAAACATTAAAAGAACTGTAAAAAACAGTACAAACATCCAGTTTTAAATACAACACACACTTCAAAAAACAATAAAAAAACCAAATAAAACCCCAAAACTATTTGAAAAAACCCAGTATCAAAACACCACCATCAGTTAGACAGCTTTACTTTCCCCAGTAATTTGGAAAATGAGTAGTGAAACTACTTATATAATTGGTTTTCACTAAAATACCAAAAAATAAAGTTTGAATTAATTCCTCCTAGGGAATACCTGGAAATTATGAAAAGTAGAACTTGTTTCTTGAAAACAAAATATTTGCCTACTGCACATGGATAGAATACACACTGTGCATTTCAAGAACAAGCTCTAGAAAAAAAATACATTTACTGTCATGGAAGTACAAGTCATGCTCACCTCTGTAGTGAACTCTACCCCCTGCTAGATGCTTTCAGCTGAAATCTAATAGGCCTGCTCTGTGTGAGTAACCATTAATTAACCTCTACTGCTGACATTGGGAGATTATTTACAAACAAGAGAAGAAAAATACTTCCATGCTTTATTACCAGAAAAACATTTGACTTATCTAGGTCAAAAATAACTAGACTTAGAATAATTTAACTTCTGTGTCAGTCATAAGTTGAAACATTTGCTCCAAATAGGAAAACAAAAAGATTGTCTACTGCTGCAGTATCTGTTAGCCTAATCTCTTTCCCCCTTCTTCCTACCTAAACCAGTCACATTGCCTACCTCTGAGTATTTTCCCCTATAGTTGCCCAAACTGCGCTCCGTTCTACGCAGACGCTGCAGCAACTGCTCTTTGCTGAAGCTGTCCATATTTCCCAGAGGCTCTTCTGTTTCACTTTCAATGTCAGAAGGTGAATCAAAGGTGGGACTGATGGCTTCCAAGTCTAGTCGATTCAGTGAGTCTCTTGAAGAACTTCGTACTAGGGACTCCTTAGAAGAAGAGCAAAATAGGGTCTCTTTTACTGGGCTTCGAAACAAAGACTCCATAGAAGGAACTCGAAGCTGAAGCCTCTGGGCAAAAGACTGACTGTCACTTTGCTGCAAAAATTCAAAGAAAGTAATTATTTCTGCACTGCTTTTAGGCAGACAGACACACTGAAGTCCAGAAAAGAGACCTGACCTGTGCAAAGAAACTACTGTTGTCTAACATATGCATGACCAAACAGCTGCCACTCCGTTAACAGAATCATCTTGTGCAGAAAAATCAAGCATGCAACTACCACATGTTCGCAATTTCAGATAGCAACTAAATCTATTAAACTACAGCTCTGATTTAAACTTTTAGAAGAACGCATTTCTGTTTAATCCCTCTGAAAAGTGAAGAATGTGTAACTAATATAAAAGGTTATTTACTATTGTCTCAAACTTGAAAAATATAACTGACTCACTTCTTGATGTATTACACAGAAGACTGTATCTCAAACACACAGATACTTTCCTATGATAAAGGGAAAAAATTAATGGTAGAAGTTCTTGTACGATAGTTAGTTCTAGCAAGCCATCTTGAACAGTCCTTTTCTTATTTTAATTTTAAATGGCTTTATGATTTTTACATAAAAAGAAATTACTGATTTATCCAGCTATAGTACTTACTTCATTCTATACCAAAAGATTCTGCGCTGTGGTAACCTACACTGATGGTGCTACAGAAGTGATATGAAAGCATTACTGGACAACGTTGCCCCTACAATCCAATGTTGGGAGGCACATGTCAGAGGCCACTGCTAATACCATTTCAGCAAGCTAAATGTTTCCCTGAGATATATTTAAAAATTACCTTTATCCTTATCACTTGTGACAATATTTTTAGCCTATCAGTTCTTTTCCTTCAGCTAGAAGGTAGCTTTCCAGACACGCAATAGATCTTCTAGTTTTGAAAGTGAGTTTAATGCTCTGTATCATATGATGGCTATGCAACAAGATGCATCTCAATGCTACCAGTCTGCTAACTTCTCCTTACAAAAAAAAAAAAAAAAAGATCCACACATCAGTGACAATACTTAATACCACCTAATGGGAGTACACACAAACAAAATATCTGAGCATCCTGACAGGCAAGTACTTATCATCCCTACTTCAGCATGAAGATATATACCAGGCACTTAAGCCAATGTAACACAAAGACAACACAGCAGTGAAGGAGGAAACAAACCCCCCATACCCTCCACATACCTGTGGAGAGACAGGTTCACTTCCATTGTTTTCTGTGGATCCAGGAAGTGGTTGTTTAGTTAAGTTCTACAGGAGGTAAAAATAACTGTTAGAAGAAACACACTACAAGTAATGTAATTCAATGATTCCTAGAAACAGTATCTATGCTTTTTTCTTTGCCTGTGTTTTTAGTACTTTCTTTAGAAAGTTTATTAAGATGTCTTCATGCAAACAAGCTGGTTTGTTAAATTCAAAACAGATTGCTGCAATATGCAGAACTACAAAGTAGCTATGTGTGCATGGATTAGTATGACACATCTGCAAATATGGACATCTCCAATTAAGTAATTCATAATGATTATTTACATAACATTTATGGACAAATCAAAGATACACCAAACAGACAAAATTATAGCAGGGAAAGTCTAATTGATGACTAGTATTTACAGCCAATATGAGTAAGAGTTGACTGTAACACCATCTTTCTCTGTTTCAGTGCACTGGGGGGACAGAAACTACCTGGAAAAGAAGTGCTGGTAACAAACTGTTTAACACTCCAAACAAGCATGGGAAGAAAATAAGACTTTCAGAAAATACACCTTACACAAAACTTCTGCATTCCCAAAGAAAGGCAAACGAAACACAGACACATTAAAAAAAACCTCACCCTAAACAACAAAACCAATACAACAAAAAACAGAAGTCTTAAGTTGGTTGGTTTGTTTGGTTTGGGTTTTGGGAGGTTTTTTTATTGGTTTGGTTTTTTTACAGAGTTTAGACATTTCTGTTCCTAGCCTGTCTATCCTGCTTTTCCTATGCCCTGTGCTCAGGTGTTTGCTAACCCAGTCCTAATTTTCAAGAAGGATGGAAACTTAGAGGTCTCTTAGCCTCACTTCATTGACTGGTAAAATTATGAAGAAGGTTTTTCTGGGAGTTACTGAAAAATAACTGCAAGACAGAGCAATCCTTGGTCACAACCAGTAATGGGTTCATGAGAGACACTCCTGTTTGCCGAATCTGATTTCCTTTTATGACAAGATTACCCACTGAGCTGACCAAGGGAAGTCCCTTGTTGTAATGTTTTTGGATTTCAGTAAAGCTTTTGATACTTTCTCACAGGATTCTTCTGGACAAAATGTCTAGCATACAGCTGGATAAACACATCATGCAGTGCATGAGCAGCTGGCTCATGGGTCAGGCTTAAAGGGTTACAGTGAATGGGGTGACATCAGACTGGTGAGCTCTCACTAGTGGGGTTCCACAGGGCTCCATCATCGGCCCTGTGCTCTTCAACATCTTCATAAATTACTTGAATGCAGGACTTGAAGGTACACTAAGTTTGACAATGATACTAAATTGGGAGGGGCTGTTGACTCCCTTGAAGAAGGGAGTTCCCTTCCCTGGTAGAGGGGACCTCACCAAATTAGAGGGCTGAGTAATCAGCAACAATATGAAGTTCAATGAACACAAGTGCCAAATTCTGCACCTTGGATGGGGCAACTCTGGATGTATGAACACACTGGGGAACAAGAAGCCGGAAAGCAGCACCATGGAAAGGGACCTGGGGGACCTGATCAACAGAAAGTTGAACATGAGTCAGCAGTGCCCATGCAACCAGGAGAGCCAAGCGTGTCCTGGGGTACATCAGGCACAGCATCGACAGCCAGTCGAGGAGGGGATTGTCCTGCTCTGTTCTGCACTGCTGCAGCCCCACTCCAAGTGCTGGTGGCAGTTTTGGGTGCCGCAATGTAAGAAAGATAAAAAGCTATCAGAGAACATCCAAAGAAGGGCCACAAAGATGATGAAGGGCGTTGAGGGGAAGCTGTACAAGGATCAGCTGAGGTCACTTGGCTTGCTCATCCTGGAGGAGACTGAGGGGAGAACATATAGCAGTTTACAACTTCCTCATGAGGGGATGCGGAGGGGCAGGAGCTGTGGTGACCAGTGACAGGACCTGAGGGGATGGCATGAAGCTCTGTCAGGGAATATTATATTGGATATTAGAGTAAGTTTCTTTACCCAGAGGGTAGTTGGGCACTGGAACAGGCTCCCCAGGTAAGTACCAAGACTGTTTGAGTTCAAGAAGTGATTGGACAACACTCTCAGGAACATGGTGTGATTCTTCGGGCTGTGCTGTGCAGGGACAGGAGTTTGACTTGGGTCAATCTTGACAGTCCCTTCCAACTCAGGATATTCTACAATTCTAACTTATACAAATCCAGATGGTTTTTTGCTGTATAAATCCAATCCAACTGAACTAGCAGAATATGCTAGAAACCATCTTGAACATGGATTTTTTCAAGACAAGTGAAAACACTGAGGCATATCAAACAAAATGGGTAAATTCACCTAAGAGCAGTATAACTCTTATATTTTGGTCAAGCTGTACCCTGACAGTTATATGCAAGCTGCAAAATCTAAGGTGTATATAGAACTGATATCTCAGTAATAATCACCCTTGTATATATAACTCCGACATGATTACACTCACAACTTCTACTCTGGGTATGCAAATAAGCATATCCTGGGTTTGCCTTTAACTCAGTTTTCTGATAAGAAGGAAATCAGAAAAAGGTCAGTATCAGAAGTGACCTGTCCCTCAGGAAGTATAACAGCTTCCTTCGTGGGTGTTAAAACCAATAAACAGCTAATGTTGAGTATTGATAGGTATACAAAACAATTACAAGTTGGACCGCTTTCAGAAGAAAACCATATATACAGGAGACACCTGGGAAAAGCTCTCTTGTCTTCCTGTTTCTGCAAGAGAAAGTCATTCACCTGCTGTCTCTTCAGTAAGACTGGGCCTTGCCCCCCTCCCTCACCACATCCTCAGCTCATACGCTGACACTCCATACTCAAACAATGTGGCTGTCCTGCTGGCAGAGACTACCTGACCATCACAGAGGCCCAAGAGAGAGATTAACCCTTTCACTGCAGAGATGAAGCCTACAGAAGATCAATCCTTTCCTGAGGAGAGAGAAAAGAGTGAAGACAGTTAAAAAGCATAACACAGAGACTCTGAGGTCAGTGAAGGAAGCAGAGCTGATGCCTAGAGGGAGGAGGTGAAGAGACACCTCAGCGTTGAAGCTGATACTTCTTTTGTGAAGCCATGGTGATGGACTAAGCGAAAAATATTCCCTGTAACACATGAGATGTAATGGGGAGATGAAAATGTTCTAACTGCAGTCAGTAAACCAAGGCACCTATGTAGAAATAAGTAGATATTGAAGTAATTGGGACCTGATGAGGAGCTTGAGCAGAAACATAGAAGAGGCTGTGATTCAATCCCTTGCCCAGGGACGGAGAGAGGAGATCCATATTACCAGCAATAGAAGAGGATTTCTTTGCTGCTACAGTAGACCAGTTCATCCCTAAAAGATGTACCCCATTAGTCAGTGGCCCACCGAAAGATAACTGTAGGAAGGTGTTGGGGTTTGAGCTTTGAGAAACCAGGCAGAAACATCAATTGTGGTTTTAATTTGCCTATTTCAGTTTCTGACCAGCACACTTACTAAAATTCACCTGATTCTTGTTGTGAGATAAGGATTAATAGTAGGCAAAGTAGGTTTACACTTTAAGGAATATAAAGAGGATTTATTAACAGACTTGAAAAAGAAATAATAACAATCAAGAATCAGAACAAAACCTTTAAAACACCCTTTGCCCCCCACCTCTCCATTTCTTTCCCACTGACCATACAAAAAGACAATACTTCGACTTTTAGCTAGTTTACCACCTCTGGAACAGTTCTTTTTTCAGTTCATGTAGGGAGAGAAGTTTTCTCTTGCTTTACCATGTTGATTTCCCATAGGAAATACAGTTCCTATGGTTTTCAGCCTCACAACAAGCAGCAGCCCAGAAGGAAAAGATCTGATTGTTTTGGAAAATCCCTCCCACTTTAGCAGCTTTCTCAGGACTACTACAATGGACATATGATGTCGTTGAGGTACTCTTCTGAGGATGAACATTTCTATTACAGTGGCAACAAAATCCCCTTTTCTCATTATCAGCAACACAAGCCGCCTTCTATTATTCCCGGGGCAAGGAATCTTTACACAGGAGTCTTAGTCCACTGGNCGGAGCTGGCCCAGACCGGCCCAGTGGGGCCGGCAAAGCTGAGTCACCTCAGCCTGGGGCAACAAAGCGGGGCCCGGAGCCAAAAGGCCCGGCACTGTCTACCATAGTTGGCATGTCGACCCGGCTGAACTGCCTCTGCCGAGAGTCAGGGCTGGGTCCTCCCATTCTCCCTCCCCCTCTGCGCCATCTTGGCTGACAGCCGAGCTGCATGGCTGGTCTGGACCTCACCAGCCGGCGCGGAGGGGAGAGAGCAACGTCTTCTCTCAGTCAGCCGGAAGTCTAAAAGAGGAAGTCCTTAGATTTTCTCTGGGTTTTATGAGTTCTGGAGGTGGAAACTCTAATACCGCCTTTTGGGTACGTCATTTCCAGGTCGACCTCCTTCCTTCTGTACCGGAAATTCCACCTAAGGTTACCCCATGACAGAAGGTTATCTAAACATGGGAGGGACTTTTCACAGAACAAGCAGATTTTTCCTCCCGGGCAGCTGCTTGTTGTGAGGCTAGTCACAAGGGAACTGTATTTCTTGTGGAGAAAACACCATGGTAAAGCAGAAGAAATAATCTTTTCCTAAATGAACTGAGAAAAGATTATTTTAGATATGGTAAACTGACTGAAAGTTTGGAGTGTTGTCTTTTTTATGTTGTCAGTGGGAAAGAGATGAAGAGGCAAGGGGAGAAAAGGTGTGCTGAAGGTTTGTTTTGGTTCTTGGTTTTTTTTCTTTTAGGTTCGTTAATAAACGTTCTTCTTTGAAGTTTGAGCCTGCTTTACCTACTCTGAATCCTTGTCTCACAGCAAAAATGGGTAAATTTTGGTAAGTGTGCTGACATTTGGCCAGAAACTCAAATTGACAAACTCAAACCACTGCAGCATACCTAAACATTATTGTAGCAGAGGAATGATTCACTGTACAAGGGCTTCAAAAAGGTTTGACATGCGGCAAATTTGAGGTAATAGAGAAATACCACAGAACAAAAACAAATCCAGATAGTTAAGAAAACCAGAGAACTGAGCACTTACCCATATGCAGACAAAACAAAATGAGCAATAACCAGCCATACAAGAAGTCTGGATTTGGAAACTGTGCTTCACCTGGCTTGAACAAAACCTGCTTGCTGCTTCAGAACACTATCTTGTTGCAGTGGATTTGTTCCCAGTGGATTAACAGTTTTTATGGGTTTTAAATTGAAGCACTTCTACATTGTATTCTTGGGTCCATTACCTGTTTTTGTTTTTTCTCCTAACAGGAAAAGTCATTAAGATAATTGAAAAAAAATTATCTTCTGCTTTATAATTCACAAAGCATCTGCTGTGCTACTACAAGACTGACAACAGAGGAAGACAAACACTTTACCAAGACTTCCAAAAAGAGTGACTGGGCATTGGAATGGGCTGCCCTGGGTGGTGGTGAGGTCACCATCCCTGGAGGTGTTTAAGAAAAGACTGGATGTGGCACCTAGTGCCGTGGTCTAGTTGGCAAGGTGGTGTTAGGTCATAGGTTGGATTCGATGATCTCAGAGGTCTTTTCCAAGCTGCTTAATTCTGTGATTCTATGACTTACAAACTAACTGCACACACTTCTTTTAAAAATCATGTATTCTGATACACCTAAAAAAGAGTTTTAGGAAACTGTTGGGGGGGGGTTTGCCTATAATGCGTAAGTATAATGTAATATTTAACATCTATTTTAAAACACAAGATTAAGAAGATTTATTACATTTAATAAGGTTTTTATGAATGGGGTTTATAGCCATGGATGCTCTTCCTTTCTGTGAAGATGCTTAAAAAGCTACCATTTAAGGACATATAAAGATCCTTAAAAATGTAATTTGAAAACTGAACTAGTGCTGCCACTTTAAAAAGTTTCTTATTCATTATGCAGGCATGTTTGTATACAATCTACAGGAACAAAAGAAGAACCTATATTTGGGGTTACACTTTCTATTGGCATAAATAATAAAAGGGATACACTAGTAATCTTATATATAAAAAATGGACCACCATAGGTATCTGGCTGCTGCAAGTCACTGTGCTCTAGGGCAAAGGATTGTATCCACACACTGAATGGTATATATCCAAGAGACTTTGAAAAGCTTAAAAGCCCTAGCCTTTCATAAGCCGGAAGAGAGCTTCCAGCAAAATTAGACTCACAGAGCACAAGCAGCCATTTTGAAAATCTTAAAACCAGCAGTTACACCAGGGTTTCTGGAGACCAATGGAAGCTTTTCCTCCACAAACTCATGGAACATAACATCCATATCTCTGTCCAAAGACAGCTATACTTACAATCTCTAATAAAAACGTTGCTTTTTATTATGAAGATGTATAAATCAGAGCTCAGTTTCAACTTGAACACACCAGGATGTTCCAGTAACATTTGTGCTACCTTACTTCCCTGTTTCTTAAATACAAAATCATATGTACTTCTCAAAGGTATAAATAGATTAGCAAACCTGAGAAGTGAAAGCTTAAATGTCTGTATTTAAAAACATTTTACTGCTTTTAATAGTAATACTTTCTCAAGTATTCCAAAACTGAGTAATTATGGAGGGAGAAAAGAAGGAGAGCTTAATACATTTTCTTCCCTTATTTTCCTTTAATATTTTCTTTAATGAAAATTCCCCTGTGTCCAAGAAAATTTTGAACTGTTTCTTCATGCAACAAAACCTATGCAGCTCAGTTAGTAACGAGTTTATACTAACTTCATCTATGCCAAAAAAATCCACAATTACAGTCACTTCTCTATGCCGTTCACTCTCAGATCACATATACAGTTGAAATAATGTTTTGTTTTAGCAGAATTAATATGCTTTTGTGTGTGTCAGTGAAACTTTCCTCTTCTGTATTTTTAGTGTACCTAGGTTTTGTAAACATATATAATGTGGGTATCTCTTTAATATATATATTTTTTAATCCGTCATCATATTCTCTATAAACTTTCCTATTATTTTCTCCCCCTCCCAATTCTTATTGTGAGTACTGCTCTAGAATTTTCAAAATGTTCAGAGAACAAAATGAGTTTTATAGGTAACATTAATAATACACACTGGTAACATATTAGCAATAACTGTTATTATAATTACTTGCATGTATGCAGTCTTGCACATAAATAAGCAAGCCAGTAAATATGCCACTAAAGTACGTACCAAAAGATCATATAAAGACAAGATTTGAGCACTCATACAAACAAGTTATTTGAAATTAATTTTTTTCGAGATAATTCTGTTGTGTAGTGAAAATGAAGAAAGCTTACTTAAATTTGCAGTGAATCTTTACGTAGCAATTACTGGACTTGGAATATGGTCAGAATACACTTTCCAGGGACCACCATTTTAATCACTCTTTCTGTCCAATCTTGCTTAGCCTGAGAGAGACAAACCCAACATAATATGGTGTGTCGTGTTATGCCCTGCTTCTTAAATTTTGATCCTATTACAGCTTTCAGTGACTGGTCATTTTAAACCATAAGCAGGAAAAGAGCACTTACAAAGTAATCATGAAGTATCAGGATGAGCTGCGACTCTAAAAAATATTATGCTTTGAATCACTATGGATTCAGGAATGCCATGCCTCTGAAGCATGTGAAAAATGTCATTCCAGTCCTGTGCCAATAATAAGAACACAGCTTTATATGTGCCTATATCAGAAAGTAGAAGTCTGACTTGCTCCCTATGCCTGTTTCTTTTTCGTCACTTCTTGCTTCTTCTCACTGAGCTTCTCTACTTATATACAGTGAAGACAACATTTCCAGGCAAAGAAATATATATTTAAAGTAAAATCTAATTATTAAAAAAAAAAGACTCTTCATCCTCATAATAATAACTCCAGGTTACCAAGTAGACATAGATAAATTTCATAGATTAATTTCACATAATTTTATGTGAAATAATGATTTCCTGCTACCATTAGTAGTAAATGACATGCTGCATTTTACTGTACACAGCAAAAAGCATCTAAGTTTTACACATAACCAATCCCAATGTTAATTCTATCCATTTATCTTGAAATACATACAGACATACATAAATATGAAGAAGAAATTTCTATGCAACACACGAACTTGTGCAACAGTTACTTGAATTCGTATATTGTTCCCTCTATAAGAGAAAATATGTTCATTTTTCAATGTTACAATAAATTCACATCATACAGCATACCAGCCAGGAATTATCAGGTACTACCTCTGTGAAATTTAGTGCAGGGTTAGCAACAAAGTAGTTAAGACAGAGGTCTTTGTGAGAACAAGCCACAAGCAACTAAGTTCAACTTCTAGTACATAACTCTCCTCCACCTGCTAAAGGCATCACTAAGAGGGGTGGGGAGGACTCACCACACTGGCACTCTGTGGCTTAGGTTGTTTGGTGGGATCCAAAGCAAAGACAGTATACTCAGAGAGAAAAGCAGGTTCTGCTACCATACCCGCTAACAGCTGTTATTCAATACAAAAAGGAGGAAAATGAAAACAAATCAAGCAATAAAGAACATTGCAAAATTTTACTCCATTTCTCCATGCTATTAAAAACACAACAAAACAATACAGTAGTTTATGAGCAACAGATACTGATAAAGGGAGGACATAGCCAGAAAATATACACTGGATCATTTCAGAACAGCCAAAATATAGTTTTGATCACTTAGAACTATAGAAGCACGCTATTTAAAAGACAGATCATAGTTTAGCCCAAGATAAAAACTATGTTTCAGGCATTGCTATTGTAGTTTTTTCAAAGTTCTGTGGCTGTCTTCATATACCACTGAGCCCTATTTGCTCTCAGTTATTCATCAACAACTAATTATTCTAAAAATTCTACCAGTATTTCAGTTATATACAATATAAAATGCTTGCTTTTGACTATTTATCATCTAGTGCTTTCATACACTAGAATTCTGTCTACATTTTTTAAAATTCCTTACAATTTTTTTTAAACTACTAGCAGACTATTTTGTAAAAATTCTGTAAGTTGAATTTAACCATTTTATCAAGTCAGTATCTAAGAAGAGATATAAATTCCTAGAGGTGAAAACATGAAGCAAAGACACTGGAATTTGAATTCAAATGGGATATATACATGTAATGTAATGCAATCTAATGTATTTAGCATGCTGTAACTGAGAGAGAAAAATATTCCTCTCATGATTATACTCCCATACATAAGTTCAAGGTTCAGCTTCCTTGCAGCTTGAGATTTCAGAATTGTACTGAAATATACTGCTGACTGAACCAAAACACTTAATAAAACAAAATTGTACTGAAATAATGAGACAAACCCCGCTATTAAGTTACTAAACAGTACTTTTAGGAATCAAATACTTTTATAAGTTAGGAGTTTAATTTACTTTTTTTGTCATGATTACATTGACTCCAGTGCTGTAACTGATTAATTAATTAAATTCAAATTGAGAGAAAAAATATTTTCATGGGTAAGATCTGCAAGACTTCATGACTTTGAATTTATGTTCACCAAACCTTCTCAGAAAATGTAAGAAGTTGTAAATGTTCAGTGAGAGCCTTATACAATAAATAGCCTCAGATTTGCCAATAACTAGTTATGTCCAACAAATTCAGCTGAAACTTCTCACTTTTAAGTTACTATAAAGATGAGCTTCTAATAAAAAAGATGGTCACATTCCTCATGCTCTCAATCTTCTTCCCTCCCCCGGAGCCTCAACATACTTGCCCTGTGCATTCACTGTGGTAGCAACCACACATTGAATTTGTTGTCCTCCTCTCTCAGCCTGTTAGAAGTATAATTCTTATGAGTAAGCTGTGCAAAAGCTCCTGATATATATATGTGTGTGTGTATGTATATATGTGCATCTGTATGTGTATATATATGTGTATATGTATGTATGTATGTATGTATATATATGTATCTATATATTTTGGTATGTAAAACCCATTCAAGTACTTTTCCTCTGAATTTTCAGACAAGACAAAAATAAGGAAACTAACAAAACTGAAAAGTGGTAATGGTTCCAGAAAATCTTCAAGTGTTGATAATCATAGAAGTTCTTGCTCCTCTGGAAAGGGAATATGCCAATAAAAGAAAAGGCACGTACTATGTATACACAAGTGTACAAATATGCAGCAGCAATACTACAAGCAAGCCTGATGGCCTCATGAATTAGAAGCATGCAAATTCACAAATAAAATACTGAAATTTATTAAGATAAAAATTACTTTGCATGTTTGGAGAAGACCAGTTAAGAAGATGAAACACAATTTGCAAAGCACCAATAAACAGATTAGGCAAAATTATTAACCAAAAGATTATGAAAATTTTCAACACGTAACATATATTATCTTCAGCTTAATTAAATAACTTTTAACATCATGACCATCACGAACTTCTGGAACCACAGACAATTTAAATTATCTCTTCACAGTAACAGCCTGCTAGTGCTCCAAATATCAAATTGTGACATTTCACCATAGCATTACTTTGCTTAATCCTAATTGCATTATTTAGTACACTAAAAGTTTGCATTAAAAAGAATTCCTATTTGATCTCTAACAAGTTCATCCCCACAAAAAAAAATGGTCTGTCAGTTTGTTCAGTGTCTATGAATAGTCAGATTTTCAGTAATCCCTGTAAGTCCATGATCATGTTAACGTACCCAAGTTCAGGAGGCTCAGACATAAATACACAAAATCACAAACTTATTCTTTCACAAGATGTTAATTATAAAACCCAAAACATACCGGTAAGATGACAGAACTTTAAGCAACAGCACAAGTTAATTTTAAAAATTCACTTAAACTACCTTAGACTGATAGGAATATGCAACCTGTTTTAACAGGGTAAGAAGATCCAATCTATCCACTGCCTAAAATATGCCAATCCATATTACAGTTATGATTTTGAGAAAAAGGAAATTGATGCAGTACTGCTTGAGTTTGCAGATATACACTTCAGTGTCTCCATCAGAACTAAAAGTTAACACAAACAGTAGAATGCAATTAAAAATTCTATTTAGTTTCGCTGATGTTGATCAGATGCACGAACATTTCTAATTCATCTCAGCTTTGCCCTTTCTTGCTTGAGTAAAGGCAAGCACAGAAGAGAAGGAGCCCTCTTTTCCTCAGTTTTCAACAATATGACAGGTTGTCCTCAAGGCAACTGGCCTCCTAAGCTAGTAGACAGAGAATAGCCCCCATGCAATCCAGAAGGAGGCAGTTAGTGACATGCTGAGCCACTTAATAGGCTCACAAGCCTGTAGGACCAGATGGGACCCATCCTATGGTGATGAGGGAGCTGTCAGAAGAGCTCCCTAAGCCATTCTCCCTCACTTATCATCAGTCTTGGCAAACTGGGTAGGTCCCAGATGACTGGAAACTGGCCAATGTAATGCCCATCCATCAGAAGGACCAAAAGGAGGATCCAGGAAACTACAAGGCCTGTCAGCCTGATCTTGGTGCCCAGCCAGGTTATGAAACTGATCATCTTGAGTATGATCACAAAGCATCTACAGGGTGGCCAAGGGATCAGACCCAACCAGCATGGATTTTGGATGGGCAGGCCCTACTTAACCAACCGGATCACCTTTTATGACCAGGTGACCCACCTCATGGATGCAGGGAAGGCTACATGGACTTAGCAAAGCCTTTGACACTGCCTCCCATGACATAATCCTGGAAAAACTGGTAGCCCATGATTTGGAGAGGTGCACTCTTTGCTGGGTTAGGAACTGGCTGGATGGCCGGGCCCAGAGAGTGGTGGTGAACAGTGCTGCATCCAGTTGGTGGCTAGTCACTGGTGACGTTCCCCAGAGAACTGTGTTGGACCCAGTCCTGTTTAAGATCTTTACTGATGATCTGGATGAGGGGATCGAGTCTGCCATTAGCAAATTTGCAGATGACATGAAGTTGGGTGCAAGTGTCAATCTGCTGGAGGGTAAGAGAGCTCTGCAGAGGGACCTGGACAGGCTGGATAGGTGGGCTGAATCCAACAACATGCGGTTTAACAAGACAAGTGTCAGGTCCTGCACTTTGGTCACAACAACCCCCTGCTGCGCTATAGGCTGGGGCAGAGTGGCTGGACAGTGGCCAGGCAGAAAGGAACCTGGGGGTACTGACTAGCAGCAGATGAATATGAGCCAGCAGTGTGCCCACGTGGCCATGAAGGCCAATGGCAACCTGGCCTGTATCAGGAATAATGTAGCCAGCAGAACCAGGGAAGTGATTCTTCCCCTGTACTCAGCACTGGTGAGGCCACACCTTGAGTACTGTGTCCAGTTCTGGACCCCTCAATTTAGAAAGGATGTTGAGATGCTGGAGAACATCCAGAAAAAGGCAGTAAGGATGGTGAAGGGTCTGGAAAACAAGTCCCATGAGGAGCGGCTGAGGGAGTTGGGGTTGCTTAGCCTGAAGAAAAGGAGAGTCATGGGAAATCTTTTCACTCTCTACAACTACCTCAAAGGAGGCTGTAGCCAGGTGGGTGTTGGTCCTTTCTTGCAGGAAACAAGTGACAGTCTTAAGCTGCATCAGAGGAGGTTTAGGTTTAGGAGGACATTAGGAAGGAGTTCTTCACAGAAGGAGTGATTCGGCATTGGAATGGGCTGCCCTGGGAGGTGGTGGAGTCACCATCCCTGGAGGTGCTTAAGAAAAAACTGGATGTGACACTTAGTGCCATACTCTAATTGGCAAGGTGGTGTTAAATCATCAGTAAGACTGTGAGCCAATCTTACAAATAAAGAAGGCAGAACAATACTGAGGCAGAACAGTGAGCACTCTATCAATATGAAATTTCAAAATATTTCCTCTTCAGTAGCCAAGACAAGAGTTTCACATTTCAAATAGCTACCAAAGATGGAATATACGCAGTCACGGTCCAAGAGTGGTATTTCTTTAACACATTTAGAACTGGCTGCATTTGCCCCTTAGTGAGTTCATCCTCCACTCTCCAATGTTAGGTGACTAACAGTGAAAATATTTAAGGACTTGCTTACAGTATTTTTGTTACACTTTGATTTGGCACAGATTGGTTTTTCAGTAGCAGGGGAGAGCCACAGAAGTGGCTTCTGTGAGAAACTGCTAGAAGCTTCCACTGTGACAGAGCCAATCTCTCATGGCTCCAAAGATGAACATGCTATTAGCCCAATTAAAGAAGTTGATAACACCTCTATGATGACATATTTAAGAAGAAAATCAAAACAGCACATGTGCAGTCTTTTCCAGGGGTGGCAAGGCGTCTCCACTGGGGGCCATCCTGGCACAGCCCACGACAGTGCGCCACTGTGGCTGCCACCATCTCAGTGCGGCCCATGGTGAGCCACACTGCGGGCAGAAGGGCAGGGGTGGCGGTGGCAGCTTCTCCTTCCCAGTGCCCTGCATAAGGAGAGGCATTAAATAGCACCAGCACCACAGCAGCTGCCACTGCCCATGCAATGGCAGCGGGGCTGTTTGGCTGGCAGCAAAAACATGGTGAGCAACTCCCCAACGTGGAACCTAGATAAGAACAACCTCTCAGTGCTGCAGGATCCTGCAAAAATCTTTGAATTGGTAAAACTTATTGGCTATGGTATCAATGGACAACAATTTTTCTTCTAGTCAGAGAAGAAGAGGAAGTTAGGACATGTGAAGGGAAACAACATGGCGGCACCAAGGTCAATAGAAAAAGAAGGGGAGGAAGTGCTCCAAGAATTGGAGCCAAAATTCCTCTGCAGGCCATGATGAGGACTATGGTGAAGCAGGCTGCCTCCCTGCAGCCCATGAGGGCCATGGAAAATACAGAGATCTGCTCACAGTCCATGAGAAGTACTCATACTGGAGCAAGTGGATGCCAGAGAAAACTGTGATCCAGTGGGAGACCCAAATGGAGAGAGAGGGCCCCTCCTTCAACAAATAGAGAGAGAGGGCCCTTGCTTCTAAACTAGAACAGCCTATCCTCAAAGGACTGCACTCCGTGCATGAGTGACTCACACTGCAGCAATTTTAGAAAGATTGTTTGCCCATGGGAAGGACTGACGTTGCAGCAGTTTTGGCAGGACTGCTGCTCATAAGATTGGAGCCATGTTGGAGAAGTTCACGGAACTATCTCCCATAGGAGAGACCCCATGGCATAGCAGAGAAGAGACTCCCATCCCTCAGCAAACAGAAGAAAGATCTCAGGTGATGAACTAACCAAAACCCCCATGCCCTATCTCCCTGCACTCTCAGTGGGAAAGACAGAGGGGCTGGGGAGGAAAAAAGGTGTTTTAAAGGCTTATTTTACTTCTAATTATCCTTCTCTGACTCTGTTAACATTTAACATCTGTAAATTTACCTTGTACCTTTAAATTTGAACTTATTTTGCCCTTAGAGTGTTTTCTCCCAATCCTTATCTCAACTCATGAACCCTTCATTTATTTTCTTTCCCTCTCCTCTGCCCAACTGTAACAATAGAGTGTGAGCAAATGGCTTTTGTAAGTGCCTAGCATCTGGCCAATGTCAAACCATGACACTCTGACAGCTCATAACCTGCTACATATTTAGTTAAATTACAGAACTCACTCTCTAGTGAGTCCTGTAATTACACTACTTAATGCTTTCCAATATATACATGTGTTTTTATCTGCATTTTTCTTTTTTTCCCCCGCCTATCTATTCAGTATTACTTTAGGAACTAACTGTCTAGTTAACCAGGGGTGGGCATGTTAGGGAAAGGGTTATTAAAAATCACTAAAAATTTATTCACTTCTGCCTGCAAACAGGCAAGAAAAAACCTGCTAGTCAGCCAAAATTAAATAGTATTACCACACAGCATTCTTGTGCTTCAGAATTTGTCCTAAAACCCACTCTGAATTATCTTAATAGCTACAGAAACATTAAATACATCTGGTGCTGTACTGTCTAATGTATCACTAGCAGCACATCAGCACTAGGCTGGTATTGTAATCAACAAAATTAGACAAGCAGAGAATCAACTGAAATGAAGCATACCATAAACAGAAGATGCAAAGATGTAGGTCTTTCTTTAACCTTCTCTAATCCTAAGAACACCATCACATCACACTTGAAGCTTGCTATAGAAATCCTACTAAGATCTTCCAACATTTTGTTTCAAACATGATCTGGAGGGAGTGGCTGATACACCTGAAGGCTGTGCTGCCATTTAGCAGGACCTTGGTAGGCTGGAGAATTGGGCACAGAGAAACCTAATGAAGTTCAACAAGGGGACTGCACTTGGAAAAGAATAACCTCAACTATCAGTACAGCTTGGGGGCTGACCTACTAGAGAGCAGCTCTGCAGAGAAGGACCTTGGAGTCTTGGTGGAGCCGCAAGTTGACCATGAGCCAGCAGTGCCCTTGCAGCTAGGAGGGTGAGTGGTATCCTGGCGTACATCAGGAAGACTGCCCAGCAGGTTGAGGGAAGTGATCCTCCCCCTCTATTCAGTCCTAAGAAGACAACATCTGGACTGCTTGTGGAATTCTGGGCTCCTCAGCATAAGAAAAATAAGGAGCTACTAGAGAGGATCCAGCAGAGGGCCACAAAGATAATTAGGGGTCTGGAACATCTTTCTCACAAGGAGAGACTGCAGGAGCTGGGCCTGTTTAGCCTAAAGAATAATCAATACATACAAATATCTCAAAGAAGGTTGTCAAGAGGATGGTGTCAGACTCTTTCAATGGTACCCAGTGACAGGACTAGGAATAACGGCCATAAACTAAACCACAGAAAGTTCCACCTCAACATGAGAAAGAACTTTACACTTAGGGTAGGAGAACACTGAAACAGGCTTCCCAGGAGGGTCATAGAGTGTCCCTCTCGGAAGACATTCAAAACCTACCTGGACACATTCCTTTCTTGTGTAACCTGCTCTAGGTGACCCTGCCTTGGAACAGGGCTGGACTACATGATCTCCAGAGTTTCCTTCCAATCCTACCAATTCTGTGATACTCTAGGGTAAATCATCTCCATAGCCCATACTGACCTTAATCTCAAGCACCAAAAATAGGCTGAAGGCTGTTGAGGACTACAACTAGTACAGGACTACAACTAGTACAGCATACAATTGCACTGCAAGCTGCAGGTTGTGCTCTGGCTGGGGGGAAGTAGCTGAAACCCCCAGTAACGAGCCCTTTGCCCAATAAAAGGCACTGACTTGCCATGCCAGCTGGATGGTAGCCAGTCACCCAGAGACTCTAGAACCCAATGAACAGTAAGAAGACCCCAGATCAAATATCATCATTAAAACAGGCACAAAGAATGAAAGCCAGGAATTCCTTTTTTCAGGGTTCCTACCAGGAGACACCTAATTCCATCTGTCATTACATTGCTGCACCATGATAAAAATTCTTAAAGGAAGCAGTTTAGGACTCTGCTATAGGAAACCTTGGGTCAAGGCGGTGAGGGAAACTTGTCTGACATGTGAGTGGCATGAAACTTGTCTCTGTGTGAGTGTGTGGGGAGTCAGGTAGGGCACCTGTCAGCTCATTGGAACTGCTTGTGTTGAAGGAGCTTCAGTCCCAGCAGCAAAAGCCTGGGGTGGTGCAAGCGTGACTGCCAGAGTGGTTCCTGGGTGGTCAAACAGGAAAGTTTCTTTAACAGGTTGTGACATTGCTGATCTTTTGTCACAATATTTAACTCTTATTCTGTTTTTCCGCAAGTAAAATCCTATTGAGCAACAAACGTTTCTAACTTGGATAGAAAGTTGCAAATGAGTTAAATTGGTTGATGATGCCAAATGCTAAATGACAACATGTTGGGGTTTAGATTTTCTTTCCTTTTCTTTCTTTTCACGTAGGGAATTTTCTCCCATAAGTTGCTAAGACACAGAAATTATTGGGTACTTAATAGAACTGTAATTCTATTAATTCACCTATTCGAGTTTCTGGCTAAATGCCAGCACACTTACTAAAATTATACAATTTTGTTATGAGATAAGGATTAATAGTAGGCAAAGTAGGTTTACACTTTAAGGAATATAAAGAGGATTTATTAACAGACTTGAAAAAGAAATAATAACAATCAAGAATCAGAACAAAACCTTTAAAACACCCTTCTCCCCCCCCACCCCCACCTCTCCATTTCTTTCCCACTGACCATACAAAAAGACAATACTTCGACTTTTAGCTAGTTTACCACCTCTG